>BQNB010044588.1:0-44801 GCA_026074375.1 Tanacetum coccineum
CTAACTTATTTTAGCTTATTATAATAAGCTATAACCTAAAAATTACTTTCTATATTGAAAAATATCAATATTATGGATTTTGGACTGATTTGCAAATATTTTCATGCATAGGGGTATATATCGTAACTTTCTAAAATTTATAACTAAAGGGGCTGAAAATTTTATATAAATTATAAATATATATATTAGTATTATAAGACTCGATTTTATTAAAACCTGACACATTTATCGTTATTGATCATCGATCGACGCATTATAAAACAATTACGTTATATATTTAAAGAAACTTAAAATCTTATCGTATCACGTTACTAGGGAATTTCATGTGAGGGGTTCCATTTGAGTATTTGTTTTGACGAGTTTGTTGGGTTTACGATTTAAAGTGCCATGACACCTCAAATGATACTACATGGCCTCTAAATTATGATGGCCCGAACAGTGATACAATATTTCCATAAATTAATAAATCAAAGTAATACGTTAAACTTTATAAAGTTTTAAAACATAAACCATCACACTAAGACTTGACATATTACCCCAGGTTGCGTGACGAAGCCGTTACTTTCACTTGATATACTTTTGTCATCAATCAGATTTCCCCTGTTAAGGTAAGTTCATAGCCTCGTATTTTAAATCTTTTGAATACTTTATAAACCCGCGAGGGGGATACATGCTTAAACCATGAATGCAAGTGTTTTTCCAACTGTATGCCAAATATATTATTGCCTAAGTACCTTCCACTGCCAATATTTCTTAATCATGAACCATTAGTAACTTGCGAGTGAACGTGAATATTGTGGATAGATCTATCGGGGTGTGACGACTCCCGTTGGTGTGCCTATACTTTTGGTATCAATAGCACTATATTTGATTATAATGGGTAACTTTGGCAAGTTACCTTTCCACGAGAACATTTGTTCCTCAACCAATGTCACTACGGTGATTTCTATGTTAACGTATTGATATCATGAGCTTAGGGCAATAATATTGTTTTCCATAATAATTATACTCATTGCAATTACTACACTTATTGGTGTATAACAACGTAACTCACTGTTATGATAACTTGTATTCAAACTGTTTATCATCAACCTATGAATTTTACTCAACCATTGTGTTGACCTTTTTTAGCATGTTTATCCAAGGAAATTGAGCAACTTATGGCATGGAGTGGCACAGACTTGAAGATGGCTAAATTGTTATCATTCAAACTTTATGTTTTTAGATTTTAGGACCTCTCTTTTGTAAAAACTCTAATGAAATAATGAATGATAACTTATCTTTTAAAAACGTCTCTTTTGAATCGTTTTCTATGATTATGATTGTTGTACTATGAAATAATACCCCAAATTAGCTTCCGCTGCTATATTTGTCAAAATGGGGGTGTTACAAATTGGTATCAGAGCCACGGTTATAGAGAACAAGGTTGAAACCTTAACTATAACTACTTTTCTTTTTCCATCCAAGAAATTCCTCTGTGCCACTACATCTCCCAAATAGTATGTAAAGATACATAACTATTATACTATTATATAAATAACTTATGTTATTATGTTATTTACCGCTGGGTTATTAACAGAGTGGTGTTTTCTCCCAACCATCCTACTTTCGATATTGAGGATGTTTTTTCCTCTAACTTTCCGGACTATATCCTAGCTTTCCCAGACTATTTTCCAGCTTCACCGGGAAATACTTCTTCTGAATCTTCAAATAATTCATCTGGTTCAGTTCCAATAGCTTCACTAACTCTTTCATTTTTTCATAATGACCCCTATATGAAGGTCATGCAAGCATATGATGCCATTAGTCCACCACAAGTTACTATTCTACCCCCAACTATTATTCCTCCATCTCCAGTGTTATCACTATCACCAATGTTTGATTCTCGAAATTTCTTTCCTCCCAAAGAGATTCCACCACCTAAAGACACTGAGACTCCTATTGAATCACCCATTCCTATATCTCCATCTTCATCAGTAGGATCTTCATCACCGGTTAGGTCAACTACACCACCACCAGATTACCCCTTTGATGAGTCTATCTTCGCAGAGTTAGATAACTCATTATGGATCATACCACGACCACTGGAGGTGAACCAGTCCCCGAGAAACCTAATAAGTCAGATGCTTGTTAGAGTGTTCATCTCTAGAAGTCTTAGATTCCAAAATTTTCTGTTATATCCTATAATGTAATATCAGAGAATCTGTATTTCTTTATTAGAACTTGTATCAATTAAGTATATATGTTAAATAGTTCCAATACCACTATGTATTAAAATTTTGACAATGACTTGTAATATCACTCTTATTCCGTGTTGTTTTATGTTAATAGAATGCCTCCCAAAAGGACATCAACATCTGCAACACCAACTATGACTCAGGCCGCCATCAGGAAATTAGTTGCTGATAGTATTGCCGCAACTCTGAAAGAAGTTGCCAACATAACCCAGAGGCTAATGGATCAGGTACTAAAGCATAGTTCTGTGCAAGGAACCAATGATCACAAACGAAAGTTTGATGATAGAAGGAACACAACCAACAACAACTACCAAAATAACCATAACAACAACAACCGCTACCACCAACAGTAGAATATAAGGCATAAAACCTACAGGGCTTATGCTACCACCCCAAATGGAAACAATAGGTATGCTGGAAACCGTCCCCTATGTAAGAAATGTACCCTACATCACATAGGACCTTGTACTTTCAAGTGTCAGACTTACACAAAGTGGGTCATCGGACCAAAAACTGCAGAAACAAAGGACCCTCGGACTACTAGATTAAATTTTAGTTATAACTTTTGTTAGAACCTAACCACGGGATGTGTGGTATAAATAACAACACTTGTCAAATTTTGACTATGTAAAGTATGAAGGCAAGTTGTTCAGGATATAATACAGTTATAATCTCGTTATACCTCGCTATTTCATAATACTGTTATCTAAGGTTGCACCCTGATTTTGTTAAACCAGCCTTTCGAAATTGATCTTATGCCAATTAAACTCGGTAGTTTAGACGTCATCATTATGGATTGGTTATCCAAGTATCATGCTAGAAAAAGTCATCCACATCCCAATCGACGGTGAAACTTTGATTATCCGAGGCGATCGAAATAAAACTTGACTAAACCTCATATCCTCTATAAAAACCGAAATGTATATATCCAGGGGATGTCAAGTTTTCAAAGCTCAAGAAATGGAAATGAAGTAATACAAAAAATGACTAGAAGACATACCAGTAGTCAGGAAATTTTTCCTGAAAATCTACCTGGCCTTCCTCCTGTTCGCTAAGTAGAATTCCAAATTGATCTAATTCCAGGAACAACACTTGTAGCCCGAGTACCCTATAGATTGGCTCCTTAAAAAATGCAAGAACTATCTAACCAACTTTAAGAGTTATCAGATCGAGGTTTCATACGACCAAGTACTTCACCCTAGGGAGCTCCTGTCTTATTTGTTAAAAAGAAAGACAGATCTTTTAGGATGTGTATCGATTATTGGGAGTTGAATAAACTTACTATAAAGAATCATTTCCTATTAACCAAGATTGATGACTTATTTGACCAACTTTAAGGTTCAAGTGTCTACTCGAAGATTGACTTAAGATCAGGCTATCATCAACTGAGAGTCAAGGATGAAGATATTCCCATAACTGCTTTCAGAACAAGATACGGACATTATGAATTTCAAGTGATGCCATTTGGTTTAACTAACGTGCATGCTATATTCATAGATCTCATGAATCGTGTGTGTAAACCATACTTGGACAAATTCGTAATAGTGTTCATCGATGATATTCTTATCTACTCTTGTAACAAAGAAAAACACGCAGATCATCTGAGAATAATTTTTGAATTACTCAGAAAGGAGGAATTGTATGCCAAATTCTCCAAGTGTGATTTCTGGATTAGTATCGTGCAATTTAATGTCTCATTATTCTTCTCATGATTTGGAAAATCATACCGCTAAGGAAACATCTTCTACTTAACACCGTTTTGATATCATCTTTTATGCTTAAGTAGGATGATTTATAATCATCTTATTGAAATGAATTAGGACGCTTTTTCATTTGAATAAGGAAATTATAAACCACCGAACTATAAATTTATAAATTCTCAGTTACAAGGATTGGGACGCCTCTGTTTGTAAATGACAAATAATAAATGAGTGAACTTAAGTGTATGGCATTCGTACAAACAATTCTCTTTCAATCCGCTTGTACAAATAATTCTTTTTCGATCATTTAATCATTATCATTATTACCATCTTACAAATAAGTCTCTAGAATTCTTTCGATTGGTAAATTGTTCAATCGATTATTTACAAACATCACTCCATCATTTAACTAAATATCGGGATGAGATTTTTGTAAGGATGGGAGACTATAACAACTCGCAACTTTCATCAATGTAAATATCCATCTATTAAATTAGATGCAATGTACTATCCATCTATTAAAGTATATACTACCTTTTTACAGGGAAATTTTTCGCTTTATTCCATTATGTAACATAGTTTACATAACTAAAGTAAACGAGCTCACGAAACCTACCAATGCCATCTATATCTATGTTTATATCATGTAAACATCCTAATATGTCAAGTCCACGTTTAAATATCATTTTTACCATGTATGTTATCCATTTAACGTACCATTTACAACGTTATTCCAAACTTAGCACGAATATGACTCATATTTTTGAAGTTTGGACTTACAACCCTCCCCTCATGAAAATATCATTTTTCAAGATTTGCCATTGTGTTTAGTAAGGGTTGACTAAACTCATTTGATATTAAGGGTATGTAGTTTCTTGTCTTTTGATGATCTAGACCGGTAGTGCGAGGCATTGTTACCTAGAAGATCATGAACAAGCCCATATATTAATCATTTATACTTGTTTTTATGTTTTGAGTTAGTGCCTAGTGTGTGCCTATATGCAACAAATGTGGAGTAACGATTAACTCGACCTAGAAATAAAATCCTAAGAGTTAACCCAAACACTCCTTAATTTGATTTTTCTCATCCAAACAAGTCGAAAAATACATATGAGTTATGTATCTCGAAATTTGTTTATGAGCTCATTATGCATGTGTTTGAAAACGTTTTTGGGTTGGATTAACAATGCATAACAACAATTTTATTATGTTCCTAACGTGAGTGATTTGAAAATAAAATTGGGGTTTTGGTTCGAATTTAATTTTCCAACAAATTCACTAATGTATGCAAATCCTATATCTACGGGAAGCATATTAGTTATACATTGTATCCTAGTTGTCTTAATTGTACAAAATTGAAAGAAAACACGAAAATCCCAAATTTCAATTTTTGGTGTTCATCATGAACCCTAGACTCAAATTGAAAGAAAATAGATGAAATGACTTACAATTGATGATCTTTGTGATATTAGGATTGATTATTAGTGTTGATTTGATCTTCAATTGATGTTTTAATGGTTGAATTTGAGTTTTGGTGGGTTTTAGGTCGTGTTCGTCGAGTGCAGCATATAAGGGGGTGTTTGTTTTTCTGTTTTGAAAATTTTTGTTTAAGTGTTCCATTTTGTGACTTGCTGGTGGCGGTCCCATATTTACCGGCGGTCCCAAATATATTGGGGGGCCGCCTATATGGGGGCCGCCCTCAGCCAAGGGTTTTTGATGAAAATTTTACGAAGAGGAGTGACATTTTAATTTGCATTTCGCGAATTAAATATGCTTAAAGTACTTCGGATGAAGTATTTAAGTTGTCACGACACGGAATGGAACACGGACTAGAATCGAAACTAGAAGAAGGAGAAGCGGACACATAAGGTTTATGGAATGTGTTCCATCATTCCTAAACCAAGACATAGATAGTTAAACGATTCACGTTTAAGGGGTTTAGTAAGAATGTCGGCGATGTTGTCGACGGACGACACTTTTTCGATTGAGATATGTCCTTTCTGGACATTATCACGAAGAAAGTGGTGACGTATTTCGATGTGTTTGGTACGAGAATGTTGCATTGGGTTTTTGCTAAGGTCAATCGCGCCTTTGTTGTCGCACATGATGGGAACGTCGTCGAGTCGTACGCCGTAGTCGATGAGAGCTTGTTTCATCCATAGTGCTTGTTGACATGCCTTTTCGGCGCTTACGTATTCGGCTTCGGTAGTGGATATAGCAAGAGCGGTTTGTTTCTTCGAGAACCAAGATGTCAAACAACATCCCACGAACGTACAAATTATTTCCATGCAAGGGTATATATCGTAACTTTCTGAAATTTATAACTAGGAGGGTTGAATGTCCATTTTCTAATGTTATAATATAAGACCTATCTGCCAGTTTCAAAGTAAAGGTTTAAATTTATTATATACTCTATATATAAGGACTAAACTTGTAAAAGTTTATAAATCGAGGGTATATATTGCCATTTTGCAAAAGCAAAAAAAAAAAAAAAAAAAAAAAAAAAACCTTAAAAATATAAGATATAATATTATTATTAAATTTATAAAAAATACTATATTAAATATTATAAGACTCGATTTTATAAAAAAACGGCACAAATTATCGTTATTACTCAACGATGGACGCATTAAAAATTAATTACGTTATATAATTAACGTAACTTATCATCGACTAGCTTTTGAAGAAACTTAAAATCTTATCGTATCACGTTACTAGGGAATTTCATGTGAGGGGTTCCATTTGGGTATTTGTTTTGACGAGTTTGTTGGGTTTACGATTTAAAGTGCCCTGACTCCTCAAACGATACTACATGGCCTCTGGATTATGATAGCCCGAACAGTGATGCAATACTTCCATAAATTAATAAATCAAAGTAATACGTTAAACTTTATGAAGTTTTGAAACATAAACCATCACACTAAGACTTGACATATTACCCTCAGGTTACGTGACGAGGCCGTTACTTTCATTTCATATACTTTTGCCATCAATCAGATTTCCCTGTTAAGGTGAGTTCATAGCCTCGCATTTAACTCTTTAATGTCTTCATAACCCGCGAGTGGGATAATGCTTACCATGAATACGAGTATTTTTCCAACTGTATGTTATCCTGATTTATTATTGCCTAAGTCACCTTTACTGCCAATATTTCTTAATCATGAACCATTAGTCACTTGCGAGTGAACGCGAATATTGTGGATAGATCTATCGGGGTGTGACGACTCCCGTTGGTGTACCTATACTTTCTGGTACCAATAGCACTATATTTGATTATAATGGGTAACTTTGGCAAGTTACCTTTCCACGAGGACATTTGTTCCTCAACCAATGTCACTACGGTGATTTCCATGTTAACGTATTGATATCATGAGCTTAGGGCAATAACACTGTTTTCTATAATAATTGTACTCATTGCAATTATTAACCACTTATTGAGTGTTATAACAACGTACCACTATTTTGATGACTATGTATTGAAAACTATTTATCATAAACCTGTAAATTTCACTCAACCATTGTGTTGACCTTTTTAACATGTTTATCTCAGGTCATAACTGAGAATCTTTATGGACGGAGTGGCTATAGGACTTGAAGATGGCTAAAAATGTTATCATCTAACTTTATGTTTCATGTAGATTTCTGTGACCTCTGTTGTTAAAAAACTCTGATGAAATAAAATGAATGATAATTAAATTTTCCCAAAAACGTCTTTTTTGATCATTTGTCTACTCGATTATGACTGTTGTACTATGAAATAATACCCCAGATTAGCTTCCGCTGCTATATGTCAAAAATGGGGGTGTTATAGATTGGTATCAAGAGCCACGGTTATAGAGAACAAGGTTAAAACCTTAACTATAACTACTTTTCTTTTTCCATCTAAGAAAGTCCTCCGTGCCACTACATCTCCCAAATAGTATGTAAAGATACATAACTATTATACTATTATATAAATAACTTATGTTATTTACCGCTGGGTTGTTAACAGAGTGATGTCTTCTCCCAACCATCCTACTTCCGATATTGAGGATGCTTTTTCCTCTAACTTTCTGGACTATACTCCGACTTCACCAGACTATTTCCCAGTCTTACTGGGAAACATCTCTCATGATCCTTCAGATAATTTATCTAAGTATCTTTTGGCCTCACTAGCCATTTCACCTTCTCACGATGATCCATATATGCAAGCATATAATGCTGCTGCTGATGAACCACCTATCCCACCACAAGCTCCTATTGATCAACCGCCTGTTTTGCCTCCATCTCCAGTATTACCACTATCACCAATGTTTGATTCCCGAGATTTCTTTCTCGAGGAGATTCACCACCTAAGACACTAAGCTCCTGTTGAATCACCCATTCCAAATATCTCCATCTTCATTAGTAGGATCTTCATCATCGGTTAGGTTAACTACACCAACCACAGATTCCTTTGATAGTCTATCTTCGCAGAGTTAGATAACTCATTATGGATCATACCACGACCACTAGGAAGTGAACCAGTCCCCGAGGAATCTAATGAGTCAGATGCTTGTTTGAATGTTCATTTCTGGAAATATTAAATTCTAAAAATTTTCCGTTATATCCTGCAATGTAATACCAAGGGATATGTATTACTTTGTTAGAACTTGTGTCAAAAATTAGAATCCATACAATGATATGTCAAATGATTTCAATACCACTATGTATGAAAATTTTGACAATAACTTGTGGATATAATTATTTTTGTAATGTTGATTGAATGGCTCCTAAAAGGACATCAACATCTGCAACATCAACAATGACTCAGGCCGCCATCAGGAAATTAGTTACTGATAGTATTGCCGCAACTCTGGAAGAAGTTGCCAACATAGCCCAGAGGTTAATGGATCAGGTACTAAAGCATGGTTCTGTGCAAGGAACAAATGACCACAAACGAAAGTTTGATGATAGCAGTAACGCCACCAGCAACAACAACAACTACCGTAACAATAATTACCACCACCAGCAGAATAGAAGGCAAGAAAGTGTCAGGACTCATGTTGCCACCTCGACTAAGAACAAAAAGTATACTGAAAACAAAAGATACGCAGGAAACCTTCCTTGGTGTACAAGATGCACCCTACATCACACAGAATTCGAAGTCATGTCAGACTTGCAACAAGGGTGCGTATCGGACCAGAAACTGAGAAACAAGGACCCTCAGACTACTAGATAGATTCTAGTTATAACTTTTGTTAGAACCTAAACTACGGGATGTGTTGTATAAATAACTACACTGTCAAATTTTGATCTCTGTAGTATGAAGGCAAGTTGTTCAGGATATAATACAGTTATAGTCCCATTATACCTCGCTATTTCATAATACTGTTATCCAGGGTTGCACCTAGATTTTGTTAAACCAACCTTTCGAAATTGATCTTATGCCAATTAAACTCGGTAGTTTCGATGTCATCATTATGGATTGGTTATCCAAGTATCATGCTAGAAAAAGTCATCCACATCCCAATCGACGGTGAAACTTTGATTATCCGAGGAGATCGAAATAAAACTCGACTAAACCTTATATCATGTATAAAAACCGAAAGGTATATATTTAGGGGATGTCAAGTTTTCATAGCTCAAGTAATGGAAAATAAGTAATACGAAAAACGACTAGAAGACATACCAGTAGTCAGGAAATTTTCCTGAAAATCTACCTGGCCTTCCTCCCGTTCGCCAAGTAAAATTCCAAATCGATCTAATTCCAGGAACAACATCTGTAGCCCGAGCACCTTATAGATTAGCTCCTTCAGAAATGCAGGAACTTTCTAACCAACTTCAAGAGTTATCAGATCGAGGTTTTATACGACCAAGTACTTCACCCTGGGGAGCTCTTGTCTTATTTGTTAAAAAGAAAGACGGATCTTTCAGGATGTGTATCGATTATCGGGAGTTGAATAAACTTACTTTAAAGAATCGTTACCCATTACCCATGATTGATGACTTATTTGACCAACTTCAAGGTTCGAGTGTCTACTCGAAGATTGACTTAAGATCAGGCTATCATCAACTGAGAGTCAGGGATGAAGATATTCCCAAGACTGCTTTCAGAACAAGATACGAACATTATGAATTTCAAGTGATGCCATTTGGTTTAACTAATGTGCATGCTATATTCATGGATCTCATGAATCGTGTGTGTAAACCATACTTGGACAAATTTGTAATAGTGTTCATCGATGATATTCTTATCTACTCTTGTAACAAAAAAAAACACGCAGATCATCTAAGAATAATTTTGGAATTACTCAGAAAGGAGGAATTGTATGCCAAATTCTCCAAGTGTGATTTCTGGATTAGTATCGTGCAATTTAATGTCTCATTATTCTTCTCATGATTTGGAAAATCATACCACTAAGGAAACATCTTCTACTTAACACCGTTTTGATATCATCTTTTATGCTTAAGTAGGATGATTTATAATCATCTTATTGAAATGATTTTAGAAAGCTTCTTCATTTGAATAAGGAAATTATAAACCACCGAACTATAAATTTATAAATTCTCAGTTACAAGGATTGGGATGCCTCTGTTTGTAAATGACAAATAATAAATGAGTGAACTTAAGTGTATGACATTCGTACAAACAATTCTCTTTCAATCCGTTTGTACAAATAATTCTTTTTCGATCATTTAATCATTATCATTATTACCATCATACAAATAAGTCTCTAGACTTCTTTCGATTTGTAAATTATTCACTCGATTATTTACAAACATCACTCCATTATTCAACTAAATCTCAGGACGAGATTTTACAAGGGATACGTGCTTAAACCATAAATGCAAGTGTTTTTACAACTGTATGCTATCCAGATATATTATTGTCTAAGTACCTTCCACTGCCAATATTTCTTAATCATGAACCATTAGTCACTTGCGAGTGAATGCGAATATTGTGGATAGATCTATCGGGGTGTAACGACTCCCGTTGGTGTGCCTATACTTTTGGTACCAATAGCACTATATTTGACTTAATGGGTAACCTTGGCAAGTTACCTTTCTACGGGGACATTTGTTCCTTAACCAATGTCACTATGGTGATTTCCATGTTAACGTATTGATATCATGAGCTTAGGGCAATAACTCTGTTTTCTATAATAATTGTACCTATTGCAATTATTACACTTATGGGTGTATAAGAACGTAACCCACTATTATGATGACTTGTATTTAAACTGTTTAACATAAACCTATGAATTTCACTCAACCATTGTGTTAACCTTTTTTGCATATTTATCTCAGGTAATTGAGCATCTTATGGCACAGAATGGAACAGACTTGAAGGTGGCTAAACTGTTATCATTCAAACTTTATGTTTTCATGTAGATTTTGGGACCTCTATTTGTAAAAACTCTGATGAAATAATGAATGATAACTAAATTTTCCAAAAACGTCTCTTTTGAGTCGTTTTCTATGATTATAACTGTTACCCCAGATTATCTTTCGCTGCTATATGTCAAAAATAGGGGTGTTATAGATTGGTATCAGAGCCACGGTTATAAAGAACAAGGTTAAAACCTTAACTATAACTACTTTTCTTTTTCCATCCAAGAAAGTCCTCCGTGCCACTACATCTCCCAAATAGTATGTAAAGATACATAACTATTATACTATTATATAAATAACTTATGTTATTTACCGCTGGGTTGTTAATAGAGTGATGTCTTCTCCCAACCATCCTACTTCTGATATTAAAGATGCTTTTTCCTCTAACTTTCCTGACTATACTCCGACTTCACCAGACTATTTCCTAGTCTCACCGGGAAACATCTCTCCTGATCCTTTAGATAATTTATCTAAATATTGTTTGGCCTAGCTAGCCATCTCACCTTCTCACGATGATCCATATATGCAAGCATATAATGCTGCTGCTAATGAACCACCTATCCCACCACAAGCTCCTATTGATCCACCGCCTATTTTGCCTCCATCTCTAGTATTACCACTATCACCAATATTTGATTCTTAAGATTTCTTTCCTCCCGAAGAGATTCCACCACCTAAAGACACTAAGACGCCTGTTGAATCACCCATTCCAATATCTCCATCTTCATCAGTAGGATCTTCATCACCGGTTAGGTCAACTACACCACCACCAGATTACCCCTTTGATAAGTCTATTATCGCAGAGTTAGATACTCACTATGGATCATACCACGACCACTAGGAAGTGAACCAATCCTCGAGGAATCTAATGAGTCAGATGCTTTTTTGAATGCTCAATTATTTTTAATATACACAAGTACTTAAAACCGATATTATGAGTTCATAGCCTCGCATTTTAAATCTTTTGAATACTTTATAAATCCGCGAGGGGGATACATGCTTAAACCATGAATGCAAGTGTTTTTCCAACTGTATGCTATCCAGATATATTATTGCCTAAGTGCCTTCCACTGCTAATATTTCTTAATCATGAACCATTAGTCACTTGCGAGTGAACGCGAATATTGTGGATAGATCTATCGAGGTGTGACGACTCCCGTTGGTGTGCCTATACTTTTGGTACCAATAGCACTATATTTAACTTAATGGGTAACCTTGGCAAGTTACCTTTCCACGGGGACATTTGTTCCTCAACCAATGTCACTACGGTGATTTCCATGTTAACGTACTGATATCATAAGCTTAGGGCAATAACGCTGTTTTCTATAATAATTGTACTCATTGCAATTATTACACTTATGGGTGTATAACAACGTAACCCACTGTTATGATGACTTGTATTCAAATTGTTTAACATGAACCTATGAATTTTACTCAACCATTATGTTGACCTTTTTAGCATGTTTATCTCAGGTAACTGAGCATCTTATGGCATGAAGTGGCACGGACTTGAAGATGGCTAAACTGTTATGATTCAAACTTTATGTTTTCACGTAGATTTTGGGACCTCTGTTTGTAAAAACTCTGATGGAATAATGAATGATAACTAAATTTTCCAAAAATGTCTCTTTTGAGTCGTTTTCTATGATGTACTATGAAATAATACCCCCATATTAGCTTTCGCTGCTATATGTCAAAAATGGTTATATCAGAGTTTTACAAAAGGAGGTCCCAAAATCTATATGAAAACATAAAGTTTGGATGATAACAGTTTTGCCGTCTTCAAGTCTGTGCCACTCCGTGCCATAAGTTGCTCAATTATCTGAGATAAACATGCTAAAAAGATCAACACAATGGTTGAGTGAAATTCATAGGTTTATGATAAATAGTTTGAATACAAGTCATAGTGCATTACGTTGTTATACACCCATAGTTTGTAACAATTGCATATGCAATTATTATGGAAAAACAATATTATTGCCCTAAGCTCATGATATCAATACGTTAACATGGAAATCACCGTAGTGACATTGGTTGAGGAACAAATGTCCTTGTGGAAAGGTAACTTGCCAAAGTTACCCATTATAGTCAAATATAGTGCTATTGGTACCAGAAAGTATAGGCACACCAACGGGAGTCGTCACACCCCGATAGATTTATCCACAATATTTGCGTTCACTCGCAAGTGACTAATGGTTCATGATTAAGAAATATTGGCAGTAAAGGTACTTAGGCAATAATATATCTGGAATACAGTTGGAAAAACATTTGCATTCATGGTTTAAGCATGTATCCCCCTCGCGGGTTTATAAAGTATTCAAAAGATTTAAAATGCGAGGCTATGAACTCACCTTAACAGGGGAAATTTGATTGATAGCAAAAGTATATCAAGTGAAAGTAACAGCTACGTCACACAACCTAGGGTAATATGTCAAGTCTTATGATTGTTTATGCTTCAAAATTTTATGAAGTTTAATCATACATATTACTTTGATTTATGGAAATATTGTATCACTATTCGGGCATCATCATAATTTCAAAGGTACAGTAGCTAAGTTGAGGAGTAGGACACTTTAAATCGTAGTTCCAGCTAAACTCGTCAAAACGTTATACTCAATGAAACCCCTCACTTGAGGGGGGGGGGGGTAATTCCCTAGTAACGTGATACGATAAGATTTTAAGTTTCTTCAAAAGCTAGTCGATGATAAATTACGTTAAATATATAACGTAATTGTTTTATAATGCGTCAATCGTTGATTAATAACGATAAATGTGCCGGGTTTTAATAAAATCGAGATTGCTCAGTTTTATTATATTTATATATATTTTTATAATTATTATATAAATAATTATTTTATATTTTTAAGAATTGCAAAAATTGGCATATATACCCTTGATTTATATAATTTTTACAAAGTTAGTACCTTTATATTATAAGTATTTATATATATTAAAACTTTATGCTTTGAAATTTGGCCAAAAAACAGCCTTGGAGTTTTTTACTTTTAATATAATTACAGAAATGGCCCTTGTAGTTATATATTTTCCTAAAGTTACAATTATTTACCCCTTGCATGGGATTCGATTTACAAAACAAGTCCAAAATGTCATGCAAGCTTATTTTAGGATTCCAAATGAGACTTTCAGCTTATAATAAGCTAAAATAAAAAGTTCTAACGTAACAAAAATTTAGAAAAAGGATTCGTTAGCTAGATATATCGAAAACGGGTCGTTTTAGGGTTTTAGAAAAAACGCATGGGTTTTATGATTCAAGGCTCAAACAATGGGTTTCTTATGGGATTCTAATAGGACCTTTGATAGTTCTAAAACAATAACATGCTTGATCTAATGTGTAGAAAACTTACAAATTTGAAAACAGGTTGAAATGGGTTGTTTCGGTTTCGTACGCTTAGAAATGGGTTCAAAGCTTCGTTCTTCTTGGTTCTTGGCTTCTAGGGGCTTGATATCTTCCTTATGCTACTGCTAGTGCAAGTATTGATCAAGTTTGTTATATAGGTATGGAACAAGTATGGTGAATGATTTTTGAAGTGGTGCTGGGTTAGGCTATATATAGCCTTCGAAAGGACTTGGTGCCTAAGTTTTGGCGTTTGATTAGTGTCTTAGCTAGTTGAGGTGACTAAGGGTTGGTTATTATGGTGATTTACTTATAAGCTAGGAATGATAGCTATGAATGGTGGAGGGTGGTGGGAGGTCACGGCTAACCAAGGAGGCGACGAACCACCTTAGTGCCCAAGTTAGTGATGTGGTGATGATGGTGGTGTGAGGGAGGTGCTAGGGTGGTTGCTTAGTGAGGTCATGGTGATGCAAGGAAGGTGCTTGAGGTACTTGTTTAAGGTTTAGGGGTGTTTGGTTTGTAGTTTTAGGTTTTAAGGCATTTCGTGTAGATTAGGTTAGGATTAGGGTTTAGATTAGTGTTTAGGGTTAGGATTAGGGTTTAGATTAGTGTTTAGGGTTAGGATTAGGGTTTAGAAAGGACTTAGGGATTAGGTTTAAGGTTTAGGAATCATGCATTAAGTGCTTGTACTTTGTGTTAAAGTGGTGGTAAGGTTTAAACATGATTTAGGAGCTTAAATAACCTAATTTGGTTGTTTTAGGCATGATTAGCTTGTACATATGCTTTTAAAAGGTTATTACTGGGTTTTTAGGAGGGAAAATATATTCAAAAGTTATGCTAGGGTATTTGTACATAAGCCTTGAATACTTGTACACTTGATTTAACATAAAATAACACATGAAATTAGGGTTTTGGGAATAAACATTAACGGATAATGTTCGTTTAGAAATAATGTCATGAAAACTACGCTAAGTAGATAACGTACATGGTATAGAGGATATTAGAATATTGACTTGACATATTAGGACGTTTACTTGATATAAACGTAGATAGAATTGGCATAGGTAGTTGCGTGAGCTCGTTTACTTTAGTTATGTAAACTACGTTACATAATGGAATAAAGCGAAAAATTTCCCTGTAAAAAGGTGGTATATATTGCATCTAATTTAATATATGGATATTACATTGCGTCTAATTTAATTAGATGGATTAATTTATATTGATGAAAAAATTGCGGGTTGTTATTCTCCTATAACCTTAAAGAAATCTCGTCCCAGGGGATTTAGTTAGACTTTAAAGTGTTGTGGAAAATAGATGTGTATTTGGCACGAATTTCATCGTCGGTTCCCATTGTAATTTTGGTCAGCTTTTAGAGTTCCTTCTTTCTGTGACTATAGGAATACGACTTTGTCTTAGTTGCTTGACTTCTCGATCCATAATCTCCACTGGTTCTTCCACAAAGTTGAGTTTGTATTCAAGCATAGCTCTATCATTGGAATGGACAAAGTGTTTCGATGATAAGCTTTTATTTTGATTAGAGACGTGGAAAGTATTGTGGACATTTATGTGTTTTTAAGAATCTTTATGGTACTATTGTTCCGGGGATTATGCTTTTCTCATTTCCGAATCGGATGATACTTTCGAGGTGTATTTTTAACATAACACGATTCCAACTTTTGAAATTTAAAGGCTTAGCCTTACATTGGAATAACTTCTTTGCGATTTGCAGCTTGGCAAGCGTGTCAAATATGCACTATCTTTTCAGTGGTTTATGGATTTATTTTTGGTCCCGTAAGTTTGAAATCTCCAACTTCGGCCAGCAAACAGGTGATTGCATTTCGGAAATAAGTCTCAAATGGTTGCTGCCTTAAATATGCGCATGGTACCTGTTATTGTTAAGAAAATTCCTTAGTGGTAAGTGTGTTTCCCATTCCTTTCCATTTCTTATAACACAAGCTCGAAGCATGTCTTCGAGTGTTTCGATTGTTCTTTCACTTTGTCCATCGGTTTCGGGATGTATACGTATCATGTCTAATTGAGTACAAGACACTTTGTATTGATTGCAGAATCTAGATGTTGAATGACTGTCAGATATGAGATGATAGAATTGGACTCATGCCAGGGAGAACTATTTCCTTTTTGTAAATCTTGTAAGGAGTTTCCATACTATCTGTCTCTTTGGGTTAGGGATTGAAAGGGCGATTGGTAAGGTGCTCGATAATGACAAAGATTGTTTCCTGATCCCGTTTCGTTGGTTTTTGGTACGTTTTTGTGATGAATCCATCGTTATTCTCTCCCTCTTCCACATCAGGAATCTTCGGTAATATACTAGTAAGACCGGACTGGCTCTTGTCGACATTCCGCTTAACTCATAGAACATAAGTTAAAACATTGGACAAATATTGCACATCTGTTTGCCTTATGTTAGGCACAAACCAATAGAGTTTCTTTAGATCTGATACATCACTTAATTCAAGAACTGGAAGTGAAGGAAAATACTTTGTTTAATGAGATGCCATATTCGCCACCACCCACTCGATAAGTCTCGTCACTTCACAGAGTGGTAACTACATTTCGATTCTTAGCTATACCTGGGTTCATAAGGCGTATCTTCAACTGCCTTTGTTCATTCCTACATAACGTTTCGCTTGAGGTTTTCTTTTTAAGCTGATCTCATTTGCGCGGCTTGGTGAGCGATTTTAGTGATTGCGAATTTTAGGGTGAATGCGTATGCATAATGCTCGCCTACTTGGAGTGTTGGATTCGACTTAGATCTGCCACAACATTTGCCTTTTCAGGATAGGTAACGATCTCACATAGTAATCTGAGCGGAGCATTTAACTTAACAACCGGCACCCGTGGTTCATATTCAACTCTTTTATCTAAGGATATGCTGAAGATTTTCCACACACTTGATCAACGTGAACTCGAGACATTTGTACAATATAGATCAGTGTTCTAAATTCTTAAGATCGAAAACTACTGCCCTCTAATTCTGAGTCATGTGTGGATGTATATGTTATTCTTCATGAGGTTTGAGTTGTCGGGAGAATTTGCAATAAACTTTTTCCCTTTGCATTAAATACAGCTCCAGTCTTTTTGACATCGGCTGATGCATACACAGTAAAAAGTAAACAACACAAAATTCTTCGTTTCCCTTCTCCGTAATGACTAAGATTGGAGCTTCTCAAACGTTAAGGCTTCAAGTGTTGGAAAAGCTGTATCTTGGTATTAGCCCATCGAGCATACTTCTTTTTTATCTGAATGTATAATTCAGTTAAAGATTATGCAATCTTTAACGAATTCATTGATAAACTCCTATTGATAATGCCGGACGAGTCTTTAGAATTGAAGTATTTTTGTAAGTGTAAGCTAGGATTCCCAATGCCTATCTTTAACATGCGTTCAATCATATGGCAAGGGATGGTCTATTGAAGTCTTGAGACTATAACTTAAGTGTCCAAGAAATTTGTAACACGATACTGCATACTATAAATCAACTTGGGAACTTGGCATATAATTCTATTCTTATCTGAGTTATTTCAAGATATTCAGATGCATCTAGATAATGTTTTATTTGTTACGAAGAGTTCTATTGGAATTCAATCGTATAGTACACCTATCTCTCTCAATCTTTCGAAGTATGGTTTCCGCCACACACGGTCTCCATGATAATTCCTAAATGAATACAAAAGAAAGTGCAAGCTTAGTTTAAAACAAAATGATCACTTGAAATTATAGTGTCAAACGTACCCGTTACTAAAAGCCAAGATTTTGGGAATTTATTCATTCCTTATTTTAGTTGAAGATACACTGATATCTTAAGTCAATTTGTCTGAAAAAGTAAACACTCAATCCTTGAAACGATGGTCGATAAGTCATCGATCCCTGGGTAATGGGTATAAACGATTTCTTTAAAAGTAAGTTTATTTCTGTTCCGATAATACGTACACATCTGAAAAGATCTCGTAAATCTTTTCTTATTTACAAACAGACAGGCGGTTCCCCTCGTCGAAGTATTGGTCGGTTCCCAAAACCTATGTCTGCCAAATCTTGACGTTGGTATATTGATAGTTCCTGGCATTTACTGAGGAGCTCAGTCTGTAAGGTGCTGGCGCCACCTAATAGCGTCGCTCCTGGAATTACCCAAATCGCAATTTGACGACCTTTACTTGACTAACGGGGGGGTAAGCCATGTAGATCTTCAAGAAAAACTCTTCAGAAATTCTCAGTACTATGGTATGTCTTCTAGTTCGTTATCGTCTGAATTTTTTCCTTTACTTGGGCTATGGACCACTTGCACCCCCAATGGATATATACCACTTACGTATTTTATAAATGATATGAAGGCTTTGCACGGGTCTCTTACTTTGTTCCTGGCAATCGTTCACACAGTTTCCCACCGTCAATTGGGAAGTGAGAATTTACTCATTCATAAACATAATAAATTAGAATCGAAACATGGCCCCACTACCAGTCCATACAAATGATGACGTCAAAACTACCAGAGTTTAATTTGCATAACAGATCAATTTGAAAGGCTGATTTAACAAAAACTCAGGGTTCAAACCCTGGATAACAGTAATAGTGTCTAACTAAGTTTCACCATTGGCCACATTACATATCGTAAAATGGATATTAGTGTTAATTGGTGGGCTATTAAGCTAGAAGCCAACCGAGATATGGATTACAAAATTTTATCTGCACTTCGAAATAGAATCACTAACTATGAGTTAGTTTTTTTGGGTAAAGGGTTTCCCGTTAAATCATCATTACACAAAAACCATACCTACCTTTTAAGTACAAAGGAATCGAAGGGTGAAGTCCCCTCATTCGTCACTCCTAGACCGCATCACACGCTTCAAAAACGCACTAACCCTCAAACCACAACATAAGCACATCGACCATAACCTTTCTTCAATTGACAACTAAAGACAAGATCCACCAAACCACACCACACTACTTCCTAACAATAATCTATACGGGACTACTCAGAATGCCCCTCACAACTCAATACTCAGCGCCCCCCCTTACGACCCATACACCGTATTAGAACTTCCTCCCATTGCACGTAGAACTTCCAAAAAGAAAAAAGTAACAAAAAAGTACTCCCATAGCTAGATGTGCGTTTATAGAAGGAAACAATAACAACGTGCTAATGTTGGGTTCGAGTTGAGCGTCTACTGTCTCATCAAGTATGGCTCTTTCCTTGTGGGCATTGTTGTTTGTCTTTGAGCATTGATAATTGTAATGCCCATTCTCTCCACAAGCATGACAAATTACTGATACTGGTTGCTGATTGCTTCCAGTGGCTGGTCCTTTGTTTCTGCAGTTTCTAGTTAGATGACCCACCCTGCTGCAAGTCTGACACTTGACAATGCAAGGTCCTGTGTGATGTAAAATGCATTTCTTACACAAAGGAAGGCTTCAAGTATACCTACTGTTTTCAGTTGGGGGTAGCAGCATAAGACCTGAAGGATTCTTGTCTTCTATTCTGTTGTTGGCGGTAATCATTATTGTGGTTGCTATTGTTGTTGCGGTTGTTTTGGTAGTTGTTGATGCGATTATTGGGGTAGTTGTTGTTGTTAGTGGTGTCCCTTCTATCATCAAACTTTCGTTTGTGATCATTGATTCCTTGCATAGAATTGTGCTTTGTTACCTGATCCATCAACCTCTGAGTTATGGTAATAGCTTCCTCCAAAGTTTTAGGCTTTGAGGCGGTAACATTTCCTTTAATACTTCTGGGTAATCCTCCGATGAAAACTTCCATGTGTTTTGGTTGTTTGGTACCATGATTCGGGCATAAGACTGCTCTTCCTCTCGCGCACACTCGGCTTCGCACGCCGCACTAACGTGTAAGTTTTAGATCATGTCATTTACTGTCAGATGAGAGAGTAAATTTCATGTCTGAGCCATTTTCCTGTCTTCAGTTCGAAGGATTAATATTATTGTGAGAGCTTTTCAATTCAGTCTAGGTGGATTTGTTTTAGCTTGTTCATTCCAATAGCTTGGGCGTATGCATTCTCCACCAGGAACATGCTCATCATAGTCAGATGTACAGTAGCAAATGTCACTTTCTTTTCCTCGGCACAGTTCCTACGAAAAAATACTGATTCAGTTTGTTCAGACACCAAGCTGTTGAGGCCATCTACTCACTTCCGTACCATTGAAGTGAAAGGTTGAAGCTTATGAACTCTTTATAGTTTCCCTTTCTTGCTATAGGAATTCCAGTAGGTCTGGTGTTTCTATTGGGATTGTTAGTACTTGCCATTGTTACAGCTTGTGCTTCCAGAGCTGCGGTCAGCAACTAGTTTCTTGATGGCAGCCTGAGTCATGGCTGGTGCTTCAGATGTTGACGTCCTTTTGGGAGGCATTCTATCAACATAAGAAACACCGTAATAAGAATGATTATCACAAGTTTTCCATAAAATGCTGGAACAATTTTAAAAAATAAACATTGTACATAGTGATATTCAAATTATGATACTTATTTGATATGTATTTAACAAGCATCAATCTTAGTTAGTTCTTTTTCTTAGAGTCACTGTTATGAATTCATTAATTATATCTAACTTTGTGGAGATTAAACTTATCAAAAGGAAAGGTATAGAGATGGTAGTTAGTTAATTTAACTGGTAATAAAGATCCTAATGATGAAGACGGAGATGTAATATAGGACATAGGATGAGTATGAAGCAATGAAGTACAACGGGATCACCATTATATTATATCATGAACAATTTGCCTTTGTACTGTACATAGTCAAATTTTGACAAGTGATGTTTATTTATACACACATCCGTGGCTAGGTTCTAACAAAGCTATAGCATAGATCTAATCTAATAGTCCGATGGTCCTTTCTGGCTGTTCTTGTGTTCATAGATTGCATCCAGAAGACTTTCCTTATCTGCTTGGTGACGAACCTGAATATCTTCGATGATTTGTTCTAGATTAGTAAATCCTGAAGCGAGCTAGTAGCAATTTGCTATTCATTTCCATTTGCTTTCTTTGAAGTTTTGCAGTTTGAGTACGAGCTCTTGTTGAGTTCAGTTTCCGGTTTGTCAAAAATCTTGTTGTATGACACATGACCTTTTCCAATGACCTTCTATTTTGTCTTCCATGTGCTTAATGCGAGTCAAGAGAAGAGTTCTCAATCTAGATTTTTTTTGATTCAAAATTTCATTAATTTGTTCCTGTGACGTTCCCAAAATTGTCTTACGGAGGCTTTCTCCATCTTCAAATTTTGAGTTTGAGGTAGGCAGAATGTAGAGGAGGATATCGGTCACGACCTCGTTTCTTAGGTGGCAATAATTCCTCAGGAAGAAAGAACTCTTAAGGATTAAACATTGGTGATAGCATTGGAGATGAAGGCACAATAGTTAGTGGTGGAATAGGTAATTCTTTAACATAATATGCTCGCATGACCTTCATATAGGGGTCATCATGAAAAAGTGAAAGAGTTGGCGAAGCTATTGGAACTAAACCAAATGAGTTATTTGAAGAGCTAGAATAAGTTTTTCCCGGTGAAGCTAGGGAATAGTCCGAGGAAGCTGGGGGCTTATAGTCGAAAAGTTAGAGGAAAAAAGCTATCCGCAATATTAGATAGTAGGGTGGTTGGGAGAAGACAATCACTCTGTTAACAACCAGCGGTAAATAATATGTATTTATATATAGTATAATAGTTATGTTATTTTTTCATACGATTCTGGAAATATAGTGGTTCGGAGGACAATTCTTGGATGGAAAAAGAAAAGTAGTTATAGTTAAGGTTTTAACCTTGTTCTCTATAACCGTGGCTCTTGATACCAATCTATAATACCCCCCATTTGACAAATTATAGCAGCGGATGCTAATTGGGGTTATTGCTTCATAGATTACAACGGCATAATCAGAGGAAAACGATTATAAAGAGACGTTTTTTGTAAAATTTAGTTATCATTCATTTATTCATCAGAGTTTTACAAAAAGAGAGATCCCAAAATCTAGAAACAAAAAGTTTGAATGATAACAGTTTAGCCATCTTCAAGTCCGTGCCATAAGTTGCTCAATTTCCTAAGATAAACATGCTAAAACGATCAACACAATGGTTGAGTGAAATACATAGGTTTATAATAAACAGTTTGGATACAAGTCATCATAACTATGGGTTAAGTTGTATACACCCATAATAGTAATAATTGCAATGTAGAATAATTATCATAGAAAACAGTATTATTGCCTAAGCTCATGACACCGAAGCCTTGAGATAATCAATAATCACAAGTAGTTGCCCCAACGGGTGCCTTTGCCAAACACCCGCACTGTTGGAATATGTCCATCGTAAATAATATATGTCCGAATTATTTATTCGAGCCTAAGGGGACGCACACGTTAATACGTAAACAATGTTTAATTAGTGTTTTTAGTAAACGATAAATAAATATATTAGTTAAATGTTTAATAGTTAAACATTAAGGACTAATATGCAAAACGGGAAAAAGGAAAGTGAGGGTTTACCCCTCTCTTCCCTTTGGTCGGCCGAACCCACAACCCAAAGGGGTTTGGGCTTGCTTGCTTGTTCTCCAAGTTGTGTAGGCTATATAAGGAGGACTTGAGGTTCATTATTGAATGTATGTTTTGTGAAAAAACCCAAAAACTCTCCCTCTCTTCCTCTCTTGTTTGTTCGACCGAAACAAAAACCCAAAAGGGTTTTTCGTTCCCTTCTTGCGATCGGCCAAAACCAAACAACCCTTAAGGGTGTTTGTTTCGATCGTGTACCACCACCACTAGACGGTGGTTTTGCTCACGTGTTGATTTGATTCAAGTGTTGTGGTGTTCGTTTACTAAAATACTACTAGTACTAGCATACTTCATTGTTTGCTAAGAACGTATTGTGTGTGAAAGCTTAGAGAGATCTTACTTTAGATCTTGAAGTTTTTGCGTGTGGTAATTATACATACGCGTATATAGAAGACGGTGTTAACGGTTACCTTTAAGCGGTGTATCGTTTCGTGCTAAAGGTATACATCTTCTATCCTTGTTAATTAATGTGTTCTACATGTGATCTTTAATTCTGCTGCGTACTCGTGTTAATTAATTGGTTAATTAGATCGTAAAACCCAACATAAACGTCGTCAAAATATGTTATAAACGAGTGCTATAGGTGTCGCGGGTTGTGGCGGAGCGCTTTGCGCTACGCATATTTTTTCAAAAAACTGTTTGCAAACTAATATGATTATTTTGCATCACCTTGTCTTTAACCTGTAGCCAACATTTCTTTCAAGACATTCATAACACATAAATACAATATATGTTAATCAGTAGCCAACATTTTATTACACTTGCGAAGCAACGTCAAGACATGCGGAACATATAGACATTTTCGTTAAGACATTCATAACAGATAACCATAATATGTGTTAACCTGTACTAACAAGGAACATCAAAACATTCCAAACATGTAATTACAGTATTTGAAATTTCGACAATGACAGACAAATGATGGCAATGTTGTTGTTAACAAAGCTATCCGTATTTAGAGTATCAGCTGGTTAGATCATTAATTAACGAATAAGCAGATGTAGATCCATTTGCTTTTTGAAATTCACGAACTTAGCCTTTCCCAATCTTCTAATCACCAAGAAGATTTTAAACACCATATCTAATTTAAAAACCAAAATCACGCATAACAAAAATTAAAAGCTAAGCACTTAAAACATTTACTCTCTCCGTCCTAATTTATTAGTCCCATTTTGACTTTTTGAAGTCTTTATTTTCCAACTTTAAGTATAAATATTTTTATTATGCTATATAATATTTGATGAAAATTATACCAATAAAAATACATTTAAAACCCAATCTATTAATATATTTTACATCAAGTATTATATAACAAAAAAAATATTTATGATAAAAGTTGAAAATAAAGACTTTAAAAAGTCAAAATAGGACTAATAAATTAGGACGGAGAGAGTATTAAAAGATGTTGGTTTTATGTGCATGATATCTTTATATATAATAAATGAAAAAGTTTTTGAATGTCACTATATAACACCTTCATTTTTGACATATAGCAGCGGAAGCTAATCTGGAGTATTATTTCATAGTACAACAGTCATAATCATAGAAAATTACTTGAAAGAGACGTTTTTAAAAGATAAGTTATCATTCATTATTTTATCAGAGTTTTTACAAACAGAGGTCCCAAAATCTACATGAAAACATAAAGTTTGAATGATAACAGTTTAGCCATCTTCTCAAGTCATGCACCGTGACATAGATGTTTCAGTTGCCTGAGATAAACAAGCTAAAAGGTCAACACAATGGTGAGTGAAAATTCATAGTTTATAAGATATTGTGTGTTACAAGACCTCTAAGAGTCGCGTTACGTTGTTTGATACACCCATAAGTGTAATAATTGCAATGAGTAACAATTATTATGGAAAAAAAGGTATTTTTGCGTCTAGTTCATGATACTCAAATGACTAGTGTATATATCAATAAATGATATATATATAAAGATAATGGACCGTGGTATGTAATTTTCATATAACTATAAGTTTGAAAGGTAGTGCGTTGGGTACCATAGCCAGCTTAACATCTAACGGGGATTCGTCAATCCATTAGGCATATTCACATATTCGTTCACTCGTGAGTGATTAATGGTCCAAGATGGTAGGGGTCTTATGGCATAAAGGGGACTTAGACTACGATGCAATAATTATCAGGATAGCATACATTTAGATAAACACTTGTAGTTAATGGTTTTAGAGTGTAGCTCCTTCACGGGTTTTAGAAATAGAAGATTTAAAGGTGTGGTATGAACTCACCTTAACTGTTAGGAAAATCTGATTGATGCAAAAGGTATATCAAGTGAATAAGTAACGGCTTCGTCAAGCTAACCTGTGGTGATATGTCATAGTCTTAGTATGATGGGTTTATGTTTCAACGTTCATACTGTTTATCGTTATATCTTTGATTTTATTAAATAATAGAAATATTGTATCGTTGTTCGGGCTATCATAATCCAAGACGGCCTGTAGTATCGTTTGAGGAGTCAGGGTACTTTAAATCGTAAACCTTAGGCAAACTCGTCAAAAACAAAAACTCAAAGGAAAGCCTTCATATGAAATTCTCTAAGTAAGTTTACGATAAGATTTTAAGTTTCTTCAAAGTAGTTGATAATAAAGTTCGTTACATAGTTGACGATAAATTACGTTAAATATATAACGAAATAATGCGTCGATTTATGATTAATAACGATAAATGTGTCGGGTTTTAATAAAATCGAGTTTTATAATATTAATATATATTTTTATAATTTATATAAAAATATTATATTTTATATTTTTAAGTTTGCAAAATTGGCAATATATACCCTTGGTTTATAAACTTTTACAACTTTAGTCCTTTATATATAAAGTATATATAATTTAAACCTTTAACTTTGAAACTTTGGCAAAATAGGTCCTTATAGTTATAACTTTAGAATAATGATATTTTCAGCCCCTTTAGTTATAAATTTCAGAAAGTTACGATATATACCTCTATGCATGGAAATATTTGCAAAACAAGTCCAAAAAGCCATGCAAGCTTATTTTAAGATTCCAAATGATATTTGCAGGTTATAGCTTATTAGAATAAGCTAAAATAAGTTAGGATAAATAGCTTTTACGAGCTTATAGCTTATGAAAAGGGTTTACGAGCTTAAAATGACAAAATGAGTCGTTTAGGTTCGAAAAATTAATCCAACGTGTTTAAGCTTTTAAGACTTGATAAAAAGTTTATAGAAATGATAAATAAGCTTATAGGAATAGCTTATAACAATAGCTTATGAGATTAACTTGTAGATTTTACGAAAATGGCTAATTAGGGTTTCTAGGGCTCGTTTGGTTTTAAAAATTAAGAACACGCATGGTTTTGAGCTTAAAGCTTTTAACAAGGGTTTAGACATGATAATATGATACTTATTAAAGATTCATAACAAAAATTTAGCTTATTTGAACAAGAATTAGGCTTACAACTTTGAAGATGAATCGAAATAGGGTTTTTATGTTCGCACACCGAGAAAACAACCTCGTGGCTCTTTCTTCTTGATTTCTTGGCTTCACTTCTGGTCTTGTGGCTTCTATTGATCCTTCTTGGCTGTTCTTAAGACTCCATTGTTGTTTATGTTTGAGTTTGAGGTGTAAGATTGAATGGTAAAGGGTTCGGCTATTTATAGCCTTAATAATCCTTGAAGGCCAAGTTAGCAAGAGTAAGGACCAAGGTGTGATGACTAAGGGCTACTAGGGATGACAAGGAAGAGCTAGTGTGTGAGTATTGAGAGCTAGAAGACTAGCTAAGCAAGGTGGAGGAGTTTTGGGGGGTTCGGCTAGAATGGAGTGACAAGGTGGTGATGTAGCAAGCTTGGTGGCCAGGAGTTGAAAGATAGGTGCTTGTAAGCAGCTTAGATCTGTAGTAGCTTAGTCATAGAGGTGCTAGGATACTTGGTTGGGTTTAAAATGGGTAGAAATGGAGGGAAAAAGGTAACGGGTTCATTTAGGGCTCGGTTTAGGGTTTAGGGTTTTAAAATGTGGATTAGGGTTAGGATTAAGGATATATTAAGGTTTAGGATTAGTGTTAAGATTGAGATTAGGGCTTAGGATTAAGGTTTAGGGCTTAGGATTAAGGTTTAGGGCTTAGTTTTAGGTTTAGGGTTTAGTTTTTGGTTGAAAGTGAAATTAGGGTTTAGGGTTACGGTTTTGGAGTCATGTTTTAGATTGGGTTTTAGAATGATTTAAGGATTAGGTTTAGGGCTTAGATAGTCATGCGTTAAGTGTTTGTACCTTGTGCTAAAGTGGTGGTAAGAAACTAGAATGAATTTGGAGGTAAAATGACCTAGTTTGGTTTTCTTGCATTATTGACTTGTACATTGGGCTTTAGAAAGTTGTAACTTGATTTAGGAGGGAAAAGATATTCAAATGTTGTGCATTGTACACTTGTACACATGCTTGAAGGCTTGCACATTCATTTTATATGTATACATTACATATAATTAGGGTTTTAATATAAACGTTAACGTTTAATGCTTGTTTTGATATAACGTTTTGAAAAGTACGTTAAATGGATAATGCACTTGATAAAAATGATATTAATATATAGACTTGATTTATTAGGATGTGTACATGATATAAACATAGATAGAGATGACATTGGTAGAGGTTGCGTGAGCTCGTTTACTTTAGAGATGCAAGTTACGTTGCATAATGAGATAAAACAAAAATTTCCCTGTAAAAAGGTGGTATATATATAATAGATGGATATTACAGTGCATCTAATTTAATAGATGGATAATTACATTGATGAAAATTACGGGTTGTTATATGTTACATTTCACCATCTTTCATGCTCATACTTATCGGACTTGTAACTTCACTTCTGATAGTACTATTAGTAATGGATCTTGCACCTTGTTTCAAAGAGCTCATTTTCTCTAATCACCGGCCACCGATCATTGGACCAATATCAACTCAAGTCATACACGAGCTTCACGATTATATGACATCGCTTGCTAGAAAGTATCCCGCGTGACGTTTCATCGTACCTTTAAACACCCTGTTAATATTGAGTACATCCTAAAGACCAATTTTGCAAATTACCCCAAGGTGCTAAATAATTGTTACCTTTCAAGATTAGTGTATAATAGCATAATGTGTAAATCTAACTTCTTAGATGCATTTTTCTTTTTGT
Organism: Tanacetum coccineum; assembly: GCA_026074375.1. Classification (NCBI taxonomy): domain Eukaryota; kingdom Viridiplantae; phylum Streptophyta; class Magnoliopsida; order Asterales; family Asteraceae; genus Tanacetum; species Tanacetum coccineum. The sequence goes on from BQNB010044588.1 coordinate 28,356, forward strand.
TTTTCTTGATAGGGGGAGTACCATACTAGCATAGTGAAAGACATTTTTGGAAATGGGATCTTCGCAGTAGATTAGGGTTCGATGATTAAGGATGGGAAAGATGATTGGGGTTTGGGGTAAATCTAACTTCTTAGTGTATTTTAATTTTGATGAAGTTATAATTTTTAATTTTAAGTGTAAAAGTCTAAAAGTGTAAAAAGTGTATTTTAAATTAAAAAGTATGAAAGTCGCTTAAAGTACAAAAGCCGTAAGTCGCCAAAATCACATATAGCAATACTGATTACACAACTACCAATGTATAAAAAAATAAAAAAAGTTAACTTTAAAAAAGTCGCCTAAAGTGAATAAGCCATGAGTCGCCCAATTTATATGACTATAAAAGTATCATTTTGTTTGACTATTTTTTCTGATAAGGACAAAAACAAAAGTCGTCTAAAATACATTTAATAGGTTGCCTAAAAACATGTCCGAAAAAGTTATTTACACAAAAGGTACAATTTTTTTAGGCGACTTGGACTACCGGTCTATTTTGAGAAGTCAAAATTATTTGGTCTAAAAAAGATACACACTTTGAACGACTGGTCTATTTAGAGAATTTTTCCCTTAAATCACATGTGATTTTACAAACTTTTTTGAAACATGTGTGATTACAACGAGTCAATCTGGGCCATCGATTTCTCAATCATAGATTATTTCACCTCTGTACGTATTTGATTTATTATGCACTAGTTTGCACAAATAACAATTTGTAAAGAAATCTTTTAAGCAAAAATAAATGAGTGAGTTCCTTTCATCATTAGTCTTAGAAATCAAATATAGTAACGACTTAGGGTACAAAATCAAGTGTACCTAATAAACCAGAAAAAGAAAACAAGATTCAAAATATAAGATACGTACCGATACATACGGATTGAGTTGAATAGCAAGGCTTTTAGTGTATTAAATTAGAAACTAGGAAAGTTGAGGAGAAACCTGCAACATACACTTTCTTGAAACAAACAAATGTTGCAGGGAGTGGACAGATTGGCTCATTTGATATTGATTTATTAACAAAACTCTATGAATTATGAGCCAGTTACTGCATGGAATCAAACTAATAAGAATGCAGGTATCAAGGATAATGTTGATGCAGTACCTACTCAACAATATATTCTGCTACCATTACTTTATGATAGTCCACAGAGCTTAAAGGATGCAGTTGCTGATGATGCTGGTAAAAATAATGAAGAAAAACAAAAATGAGGGTGCAAAGAAATGGTAAAGTGGAAGAAGGATGAGCTTTAAATAAAGAAGGTGACCAGAATGTGCAAGATTTTAGAGCTGAATTAGATAATTTGCTTGTTCAACAAAAGCTGATGATCTTCCAACTGATCCTATTATGCCTGATTTGGAGGATACTGCAGATCTTCTAAATACTGGTATCTTTAGTGGTGCATATGATGATGAAGATGAGGGTGCAGAGGCTGACCTTAACAACTTGGAAACAACCATGAATGTCTGTCTTATTCCCACAACTAGAATACACAAGGATCATCCTAAAGACCAGATCATTGGAGTTTTGGTTTACTTGTTAAATTCGGTCAGATTAGGGTTTTTCCCAAACCTTGATCGATAAGCAGGAAAAGGGTTTTTCATAAACCCTAAATTGGTAATGAACCAAGGTTGGTGAGATATGATCTTTCTATATTGTTGCTGCTATGTACTTTAATTCGATTCCAAGCAGCCCAATGTGCTTTTAGTTCTATATCAAACGTGTGTATACGATGTTGTTAAGACCTCTAATTCAGTAAGGGTTTTTAATGTGAGCGTAATAAAAAAGGTGAAACTTGGTTTTTAAAAATAATACCTATATAAATGATGTACAAGATTTGACTAAGAGGGTTTATATGGAGGTTGATCCCATTGGTAAAATTTTCGAGGTTCCTGATGGTTTCATATTCGAATGCAATATCAAGGTTTCTGTTTAATGCTAGTCTTGAAAGTTAATTACTGCTACCTAATAGTGTTAGTACTGCTCGAATGGTGACACATTAGCGACAAATTAGTGATAGATTAAGCGTCACTAAATAGTATGGGAGGAAGGAGTCATCAAATCTGTGACAGTTTAGTAATAGATTTGTGACAGAAAAAGTGTCGCTAAAGGCTATGGGAGGAAGGACAATGCAGTTTAGTGACGGTTTAGCAACAGCTTTGTGACACTAAAAAAAAGTATCTTAATAGTAGTTATATGTTTGTACTGCTTGGATGAGAGTGTTTTCATACTGCTCATTGAAAGCAGTTTGTGGTTCAACAGGTATTGAAGTTGTAGTTTATACTGTTTGGAATCGAGCTTGGATTATTAGTACTGCTTGGGATAGCATGGTTACTACTGCTTGTTTACTTTGTTAATACTGCCAGCGTATAAACTTAGTGCTACTCGTTTAGGAGGTTAATAGTGTTCGACCTCACTTAGTACTATTGGCAATAGACGTTTGTACAGCTAGTGTTAGCAGATATCGGACAATACACGTTTTGGCACTTGTTTGGGATCTAGGATGAACTGTTCTTTCATCAACAGTTTATTTTATTGGTTATATGGTAATTATTTTGGGATTTTTGAGATGTGATTACGAGACGATTGGATCTATCACTTTATTTGATGTTGTAGTTAAGTTTTTCAAGATGGCGTGTTCATTTCCAAATTCTTTAATGGGGTGTTACACTTTAAAGATAACTTGTTCGTTTTATATGGTGTTGACGAAGACTTGAAGAATCTAGCAATGTGTGATTTTTCTTATGATGCTCAATGCTCACATTCGCTATCACTTAAAGGAGTTACGTTGTAGTGCTCAGTGTCTCATCTAGTTGAGGATTATTTCAAGAGGTTGCGGTCTACTTAAACTTTTGTAGTATGAGTTCGATGTCACGTGGATATACAAGACATAAGACACAAGTTTGGTAAATTCTACTTCATCAAGTTCGTTATAATCAGTTTTCTTCATCAGTGATCATTACATAGAGCCTACTGAATTTGAGATTCAATAGATGGTTAACATACTTTTCAGGGGAAGCTTATTGTTGACATATTTAACCATCTACATGCACCACTTGAGGGGAAGTGTTTTGTTACTACTGCTGATCTTTATTACTACTGCCAGTTTATATTTTTATCGCTCAAATTCATTTTTCTTATTGTACGTAATGGTGGGTAATTTGAGTCATTGGAAGGCTGGATTGGTAGTGTGATATATGGTTTGTAGTTATATGATCCAAGTTGTATATCTTCAGAAGACCCCTATTCGATGATTACAAAAAGGGGAAGAAGACTAGAAAGATATGATTTGCAGCTTATTATGTGTGGTGGCATGATCATAAGTTAAGGGGAAGCAGTTTACAAGGAAGTTTGTTTCATTCAGGGAGATCCATGATCTCAACTTCAGGGGAAGTTCGTGCAAGAATTTGTTTGTTTTGTCATCATCAAATAGGGGAAGATTGTTAGGTTTACAGATTTGATGAGACAAAAGAGCAACAGAATGAAACATAAGGACTAAATCGTCAGGATCAGAATTCTACAAGCTGGTGGAGAATTATGAAGATTTGGTCAAAGATTTACAAGATAAAGATTAGGAAAGTATTTAAATTAGTTTAATTAGTTTCCTTATCTTATTTATTTACTTCCTTTGTAAGTCTTGATTCTCCTCCATATATAAAGAGATCATAGGTCATAGGTGTACTGTATCCAAAAACATAGAACTCTCCCAATGGAGAGTTTAGTAAACGTGTGTGTATACCCGATAGTTAGATAGCAGATAGTTAATAGTTAGTTAGTCGTCCATAGTATAGATTTTGGCAAGGTGGAATCGTATGGAATAGAGAAAACCTTGAAAAAAACATCATTGTTCTAATTGTTTTATTCCGCCTGCTTAATAATTTATATTTGATGTTTGTTAATCCTAGATGTAGATCTAACCAATCTGAGTCTTATACGATCTAATGGGTCATAATCAGACTACACAACATCTATTTGCTTTGTGAAATCCCTTAGATGTTTCTATCCCTTGATTCGATATTCGTTTGCTACCCTATTCGATAGTTCGTAACCCTTAGAATTCATTTGATATACGTTTTATTCGACCAAGTCACTCTCTGTGGGGAGCACATGTGTTGTTCAAGAAAAAGGACGGTTCAATTTAAATGTGCATAGACTATCGAGAGTTGGACTAGTTGACCACCAAGAACCTCCCCAAGATTGACGTACTTGTCAGACCAGTTACAAGGATGCGTTATTTCTCTTAAGATAGATTTTTGGATCTAGTTACCATTAGATAGTGTACATGGAGAATATAATCCAGTCGGCATTTAGGACGCACGATATGGACACGTTGAGTTGTAAGTTTGCCTTTTGGGTTAACTAATGCACCAGCAGTTTCAGATGAACTTGATGAACCGGGTGTGCATAGCCGTATTTAGACAAGTTTTTCCAATTGTTGTTTATCGACGAGATCTTTGATCTATCAAAGTTAAGGAGGATCAAAGGGGTTTCATTTGAAGTTGTGTTGGAGCTGCTGAAGAAGGAGAAGTTGTTTGCCAAGTTTTCTGAGTATGAATTCTGGCTACAATAAGTGTGTTTTCTCAGACACGTGGTTAACATCAATGATATTCACGTGGACTCTAGTAAGATAGAAGCAATGAAGAATTAAAAAGTACCTAAGACGCCATCCGAGATATGATCATTCTTAGGATTGGCATGTTACTATCGACGTTTCATCGCGAATTTTTCTAAGATTGCTAAACCTATTGCTTCACTGACGCAGAAGAATTGGAAGTATGAGTGGGGCAAGGAACAAGAAGAAGCTTTTTAGACTTTGAAGTTATTAATTTATGAAATGCACCAATAGTGCCATTGCTGATAGACCAGAAAGACTTTGTAGTTTACTGTGACGCGTCAAAATCTAGATTAGGTTGTAGTACTGATTAGTGTTGTCGATAAACGGGATAACTAATTGAATCTGTTAATTCTACGAATACCCAGAAACAACTCTTTTAATTATCGTTGATTCGAAAGGAATACCGATAGTTAGGCAAAATTCTTGACAAAACTGCCAAAAATAAACTTTTCATATATTTTGGAACTGAATAGCCAGATGCATAGTACAATAGTTAAATAGGAAAATGAAACTGAAACGGGCCCTAAAAGACAAACGGGCCGAAAAGGTTATGCCTAAAAAAATTCACAAATTCTGCAAGAAAAAATGAAAAATGTAAATAACTCCTAAATATGTTGATTCAAGGCTTAAAATTCCATATCCCAAATATGTTTGGTTCACCACGGCGATCCCTAGTTCCAAAGCTTCTAACGCGCTGCGTCTTGGCCTGAAACGGATCATCTGAGCCCTAGGTAGACCTTTGAATAAAGGGCCTGTCTTCACACGAGCTTGGCTTCAGAAATTAAATATACCGTTTCTTCATACTTGGGCCTGGCATTAGTACTAATGCAAAGAGGTAAGGTAATCGCCTATGCATCACGACAATTGAAGATCCATGAGAAGAATTATACAACACACGACCTAGAATTGGGAGCAGTAGTGTTGCTCTTTAGACTTGGAGGCATTACTTGTAAGGAACAAAGAGTGTCAGCTATATGATACTTATGATGTCTTCAACACATATTCAATAAGAAGGAGTTAAATATGCGCCAACGAAATGGATTGAATTGTTTAGTGATTTCGACAGTGAGATTCGTTACCATCCGAGAAAGGCAAATGTAGTGGCTGATGCATTAAGTAGAAAGGAGAGAGTGAAACCAAGATGAGTAAGAGCAATGCATATGACTATTCAGTCAAGCGTACAAACCAAGTATTTGGTTACTCAAATAACACTAGTGAGGAGTCCAAGGCGGCCCCCTTAATTTTAAGGGGACCGCCCTTAGCCCTTCACGGGTAAAACAGTATTTTTCACTGCTTTTTGCCTTCTTTTACCTAGTATCAGCTATCTTTACCCAGAATGCTTGAACAACATTTGGAATTCCCTAAACTTATCCAAATTCATTCCATTTTCAAACAAATCTCTTCCCATAAATTCCCTCCAAATGCATAACACCAATTCACCATCTCCTTCACTCATCATCAACAACCATACACATTCATGGCCTCCACTAGAGCTTCCATTTCCAAGGTCTCCAAGAGACCAAAAATCAACATCATTCCACCAAAACAATTGTTTATGGATTTAACCCAAGATGACACAAAAACTCCATCACCCAAACTTCTAAATTCATCACCTAGTGCTCCTAATGCACCCTCCAAAACACCATCAACCAAAGACACTTCTTCATCTTCAATTGATTACATACCCAAATCACCAACATCATCAACATCACCCTCACCAAATGGTTACTTGAACCCATCAACATCTCCTCCTCCAAGAGTTTCTCCACCACCTCCAACTCAAGATAATGCATCAATGGACATCACTCTCACTCTTTCCCCAAATACCCCACTTGATGTCCAATTTGATACTCTATCACCTTCACCACCTATCATTGCACATCTTATCCCTTGGAATTTCCTTGAAGCATAAGGTAACTCATGCCTTTGTTGTATCCTCAACCAAACCCTCATTTTTGGGTTAAGTGATGAACTTCACTATATGTTTTCATATATTGAACACATGCTCTCACAACCACCAATCATCATCACACCACATCTACCATCATCCCCAAACTAAACATGCTCTATGTTTAGTCTCTCAAATAATTGATCCTCTACCATTTTGGATGCAAGTCCTATGGAGCTTTACTAGTTATAGGACTTTTGTACTTTTAATTTCATGTATGTTAGCATGTTATTTTCCTTATGTATGCATGAGTGTGTTTCACACACTACTTTAATTTTAATGAATGATCATTGTTGGTTGTATGCCACATTTTTCTTCCTTGCTACATGTAAAAAATATTTGTATTGTTTGTAGCCAAGAAACCATAGCTCGATTCCTTGGTGCCCTCGAACGAGGGGGAGCACACATCAAGGGGGAGCACTTATTCCGTCGATTTTACTTGCAATTCTCGACGATGCCTTTTTGATTCTACAAAAAGGGGGAGAAATGATATAAAACTCACTAAATACTTGTTTAAAAATAATTTTACATTTAATGAGTTTAAATTTTGTAATCATCAAAAAGGGGGAGATTGTTGATAGAAATAATGCCTAAAAACATTATTAATATTTTTCACATCCTTACATTTTGATAATCACAAAATATAAAAACATTCAATGAAAAATTAAAACATAAACAAGTAATTAGTGGTTAATATTCATTTCAAACTTATATCACTCCAAGGTATGAATAAACAAATGCTTGATGCATTTTATGATCAAAGGAAACGTTTATAAAATGTTGTAAACTTTTTATAAACATCACAAAACATTTTTTACATTTAAAAGAAATGTTTTATTCAAAATAAACATTTTGAATTTCAAATTTTCGGACCTAAAACGGCTAGAAATGGTCCAGTAAACACCTCCCATGAATAGAACAAAAAGGGAGCGTCTGAATAAGGGGTGCCCCCCTTAATTATATGGGCGACCCCCTTAATTTTAAGGGGGCCGGCACCCTATTTAAGGGGGTCGGCCATAGACCCCGCTCCTCCTTTTTGTCCTATAAATCAGTTTGTCCTATAAATATTGGACTTCTTCCCACTATTTGCTCACCTTTTGCACTTATTCTTTCTGATCTAAAACAGCCCACACATCTCATTAAAATATTTTGATCATCTAATCATAAAGCTTTGTTTCTAAGTGATCCAAGCCAACTTCCACAAGGGCAAGTAGAATATACTTTGCAAATCATCAAGAGAAAGAAGTATTACACCTCAATGTGTATTGCAAATCATGTTGCAATCCATATCACAATTATTTAAATCATTTTGAAAAACTTGTAAGTTGTTGTATAGATAAATCTTGTGATTGTTGTAAAGTAGTTTGAATCTTAGTTATTCATCCCAAGTTTGTGATAGTTAGGTTGAAAGTAGAAGTGGAAGTAGTGAAGTAGTGGCGTGAAGAAAACTATAAAGTGTGAAGAAGTGGTGCAGTTGTAAAGATAGTTGTTAAGTCCTGAAAGTTAGTGAGAAGTTGTGAAGTCGTGATAGATTAGGTCTAGCTAAGAAGATACTGCGACATCTAACTTAGTGACGAAAATTGATATAAGCGAAAGTTGAGTACGGTTTTCTCCTGGCCAATAAGGGAGTTTGTTGATATAGTGAATAAAACTCTCAATTTTTGGTGCTTCGATGAGTGGATAGGGCAGGATATGAGGCTTCGTTACTGAACCACTATAAATCCTCGCGTTGTGATTTGATTGCTCTTACTCTTATCTCTTGTCTTACCTTATTTGCTCATACTATCCTATTAATTGTTTAGATAAGTATATTATTTATATTGTGCAAGAGTAGAACTCGACATCTAGCTTAGTGACGGAAATTGATATAAGCGAAAGTTGTGTACGGTTTTCTCCGCCATAAGGAAGTTTGTTGATATAGTGAAGAAAACTCTCAAGTTTGGTGCTCGAGGAGTGGAGTAGGGCGAAGAGGTGCTTCGTTACCGAACCACTATAAATCCTCGCGTTGTGATTTGATTGCTCTTACTCTTATCTCTTGTCTTACCTTATTTGCTCATACTATCCTATTAATTGTTTAGATAAGTATATTATTTATATTGTGCAAGTGTTGAATTCACATAAAGTCGAATCTAAGTTTTTGTTAACAAACATAAACATTAAATTAAAGAGGTAAACTATTCAACCCCCTTATAGTTTTCCACACCATTCCTATGACCCATTAGACCCATTCATTTAATTTAAAAGTATGTTTAAAAGCCCATTGGACCCAAACTTCATTTAACTTAAAGACCCAAATGACCCAAATATTTAAAAAGATGACCCAATTCAACCCATTCTTTTATTTTTGAGTCAAGATTGCCACCTCTACTGATGAGCCTGGTCTCCACAGAGGCTACAACCATTTGATTTCCATTGTTATTGATATGTTGAAAGAATACAAATTTTCATCACTTTTAAAAGACAATTTAAATTCCTTATTTTGTTTTTAGATATAGTTTTTGCATTTTTATAACAAAACTTAAGTTGTAATAAACATATGAGATATTATAGTGTTAACTGTTAAGTTGGTGTTAGTATCATCCCGATAACCCTCACACAAAAAGCAAAAAAACCGACCCGACAAACCCGACCCGAATACCACCTGAACTCGATAACCCGATTTCTTATCGGGTCGGGTTGCGGGTGAGTTTTTAAAAATCAAAACCCGACTTATCCTGACCTGACAAGACCCGATAACCCGATAACCGACCCGATAACACCCCTACTTGCTTATGTGGATTTCCACAATACATTGAGTGATGAGTCATCATCAATTAAATCATTAATATACCTCCATTGTAGATGCCCTTAGCAAATGTAAATTTTTTTAAAGTTCTAACTTCTAAGAATTTGAGATTCTTTTTTTATGTTGCTTTATATTATAGTTAGCAAATGGTACAACATGTACTGGGTTAGTCGTTAAAACACGATTCGTTATCAATTATCAAACAAACTATAAAAAAAAATAACTTCTTATCAAACTACAAAAGAAAAAAAAATAATAACTTAATTATAAAAGATTATTGTCGGGTTAAGAAAAGGTCAAACTTTCATCAAATAAACAGACCACACAGGGTGGGCCAAATCCTGTGGCAACACAGGGTGGGCCAAATCCTGTGGCAACACAAGTCTACGAGTAGCCCACAGATACTCAAACATAAGTTGCCCCTAGTTCTTAGCCCTTCCATATAACCTTAATGCCCCAACTTGGGTTACAAGTCCATATTATTGGACTCAACAACAAGATGTCTCCAAATTGGATATAAAAGAAACACTTCGGTTTTATGTTTTGCGCAATGTGGAAAACAGTGATTTGACATATTACGTTTGAACTCTTCCATACCCATTCCATAAATACAAATCTCTAAACTCCTAATGGTTTGGCGGATTAGGCGATAACTTAACCACGTACTTGTTAGTTTCAGTTCGTTTAATTTACAGACACTGTTTTGTCTCTTTTGCTATACAACGTCTCAGATCATTATATATATTGGTGAATGTGTGGAATTGCAAAACAAAATGACGATTGGGTTATGTTTACATTTGTCGAGTCCAAGTCCTCCTGTAAATTCTAGGTACTCTTTTCCTCGAAGATCATATATTGACATGGGTTTTTTTGGTTTGGTTTATAAATATGTTTTGTCCTTGTAAGTAAAACAAACAAAACGCGAATACCTGAACTAAAAATTGGATTAATTATGTCGAGTTTAGTCCGGTCCACAAGGAACATCTATACTAATCGAGTTTGTTTTGTTTTATAACGTTTCAATGAATATCTATACTGATTAGCGTATTTTTTTGTTTTATATGTGTCTAATCTGACATTCATTAGTGGTAAAAGGTGATGTTTTTAACATTAATAAAAGTGTTTTGGTTTATGGTAAGTTGAAACTAGTCGTAGTACGACTAGAAATGTTTGAGCCTATTTGGGGCACACACGTTAAACACTTTAGAGTGCGATTCTAAGCTTACACAAAAGTTTCTAATGTTAAACCAAAAGGACTTAAATGCCAAGACACTAACGAATTCTATGGACCCTTGTGATATCGCCACAGGCTATAGAAATGATCTAAAAGAAGTGTCTAGGTTCATTTAAGAGGATAAGAAGAAATGAAGAGTTGTGATCAGGTTTGGAAGTGCTTTGACCCCCTATCATGAGTAAGGTTTAGAGGCTATAAAAAACCCTCACCCTAACTCATTTTGGATGACACAAATAACACACACCTCTCCCATCAATTGCTTAACAAATCAATCCTCACCTTTTTTCAACTCACCGAATACATAAACCTAAATTAAGGTTTATAGATTTTCGGTACACCCTTTTCTTGGTTGTTTGAAATTCGGTAGACCTCAAAAGAGGTTTAGGAATTGTGGTTCGATCCCAAGACATCTACAGCAGGTCCAGAGAGTTGGTTTACAGGTTGTCAAGGCGTGACAACAGTTAGAAACACTAGTTCGATTTAGGTGATATTTCGGATTCACTTTGACCAAATTCGGTACAACCCGAATCCGGTGGAAACCTAAATTGTTTCCCCACCCCTATTTTCTGTAACATATTCATTGTGGTTTTTGATACTTAATTTGGGTAACAAAGGTGTTTGGGTTTATACGTGAGGTAAGCTAGCATCCGGCGCACTTGGTTGACCAGTTTTGTGTGAAATCCATAGGGTGGTATCTTAACCACTTTGTTTCATTAGCATTTGATTCTTCAAGAGGTATGTTTCCTTTATGTTTTATTGTGTGTTAATCATATATGCCAAACTAGATCCATATCCGCTGCGTACTCGTAGTTGTTAATGGTTAACTGGCTATTTAAATTCCAACAGTGGCATCACGTGTCAACTCGTTTGGAGTTTTAAAAATGTTTTTACACACATATTAAACACGCTAGGGCTGCATGAAATCTTGATTTATTTATTGTTTTATTGGAAAATTATGGCAACGATATGCAATGTTTGTCATAAATAATGAATAAACACCTATAATCAATACTAATGTTACATGATAAAAAAAGAATAGATTAAAATTAAAAGTTAATTAAGTTGCCATGTTATTCTATTCTTGATTTATCTCGCCCTTAAGACTCACGCAATCATGCTATATGATGGATTTGGCGATCTATGTACTTTAATAGAAAACCTAGTGAGAGTCTTTTGGTTCTCCGTTTGGGAAAGACTCTTTTGAGAACTCGATGCATTATATGATTTACTACTTTCAATATAAGATTCTGTCTTCACTTCCACTCTATTTTTTGTCTGTTTTAATTGCTTATATGTGATATGTCATGTGATTGCTCAATATTTTCAAATGGACTTTATGGAAACTCTTAAAAACGGACTTATACTTATAGGGAAATTTGGATTGAACATGTCTAATATTACACACGTAAGCATACTCTTTGTGACCAGTTATGTGTTATTTATGAAACCGAGGTTTTTGGACAAATTTAATACAGACATTAAACTATGAAATTTGATTTCTTAAGTAATTTTAGTTTTTATATGCTCAATATTGGGTTAAATTGATCTTTAATCTTCTCCCGCCCCACTACATGCTTCAGCATATGAAGGAATTATTGGAATTACTTGTGTCTTCGGACGCATGTAGAAGTACAATATAGGGTTTGATCAATTTGTAATTCTTTCCGCTATATTGGCAAATATAAAACTAATATTAAACAGAAGGGCTTCTTAACATAAAATAGCATCATTAGTCAATTGGAAATACGGCTCACCCATTACGGACAAACTAAAAGAGAAGTTTAAGGCAGGTTTAGCTAAGGCTCCCCAAAAGAAGTCAGGTTTTTAATAAGCTTTACGCTGACCTGTTTTTCCACTTCTTTGTGCATCAAAAATGGAGCTACCAAGAACATTTGACAAAATGATGTCTTATCAAAAAGGTTAACGAAATGTTTTCTTAACTTGTGCTACAAGATGTTTTTGCTGCTTCTTGTTCAAAATGATTTTGTCACATTTATGTATATACCCCTATGTGAATTTTTTAAGTCTATGCCATCCAAATTAAGAACACGTGCAATTGGATTGACTTCTCTGGTAAGACCTCAGGGCCTTTCCAACCCATGGTGAATTTTTTTTATTGGACAGACCTTTAGTCAATTTTTGCACGTTCTTTTTTGATTGACTTAAATCGAGTTACCTGGTCAGACCTCGAACCCGAGGCATAAGATGAGACAAAATATGCATTTGACATTGCTATATGATTTACTAATGTCATAAGTCTCATAAAACTAAGAGTTCAGTTTTTTATTTAACGCTTCGGTCGCTTACTCTTGCCCTAACTTGTTTACCACGATGGTCAGACCCCCTTCGGTAATAAGTGGGAGGTCAAGTTGGATCTTAGTCTTATTTGTAATTAATTGGGTAGTTAATTCTTTTAAAAATTTAATTATCGACAATACTAATTATTATGAACTTTTTCTGATAGTAGATGACTGCCTCCGTAGTTACCAATTCGGTTTTCACGAGGGGTGTTCTAAGAAAACAAAAACTAAAAGGACCCAACTTCATTGACTGGTACAGACAACTTAGGATTGTACTATCAGTTGAGCATAAGTTGGATTACCTAGAGCAGCCAATTCCTCCTACTCCTGTCCCATCTTAAACTGGTCAGCAAGTTGCTCTAGAAGCTCTTGCAGCTCATGATGCATAGGTTAAAGGATCAAAAAAGATTGCTAGAATTATGCTCATGACTATGGAACCAAAGATCCAACTAGATCTAGAAAACCTTAGTGCTTATGAGATGTTACAGGAGTTAAAAACTCTGTTTGCCAAGCAAGCAGATCAGGAGCTTTTTTAGACTGTACATAATTACAGTATGCATGGCATGGGGAAGACGGTTAATGAGTTTCATGCCATGCTAAAGCTACATGAGCAAACTCAGCCTAAACAAAATGCTCCTACACTTCATGTAATTAGAGCAGGGAAAGTCCAGAAAAAGAAAAACAAGCAAAAACCGCAATTCTGTACTTGGGGTAAAAATCAAAGGAAGGGGACGGATAAGTGCGCTTATCATCCTAAGCCTAAGATTTCCCCTCCATTGAAAAAGAAAAATCCTGCTAAGGACTCAATCTGTCATCAATACGGTGATACAGGTTATTGGAAGATGAACTGTCCTCAGAATTTAGCCGAGTCGCTGAAGAACATGAAGCTATCTCAAGGAGCTAGCAGTTCAGGTATCTTCACCATAGAACTCTATAATTTTCCTAATAAATCTTGGGTTTATGACACTGGTTGTGGCACTCACATCTGTAATATAACTCAGGGTCTCAGGAGAAGTAGGAAACTAAAACCAGGAGCTTTAAGCTTGACACTTTCTAGGAATAATATGGTTTATTTTAGTGCTGCCCGAAGGGATGGTATTATTGAAATTGATTTGTCTAATCCTAATCCAATTGATAGTTCTATGTATTCTATAATCAACAAAAGAGCCAAGCTAAACTTGGACTCAGCTCTCTTGTGGCACTGTCGTCTTGGACACATTAGCAAGAAACGCATTAAGAAGTTGCAATATGATGGACTTCTTAATTCAACTGACCTTAAGGCTTTTGAAAAATGCGTCCCTTGCATGTCTGGAAAGATGGCACGAAAACCTTACACACATCAAGTGGAAAGGGCCAAAGATCTACTTGGACTAATACATACCGATGTATGTGGCCCATTTAAGATTACGTCAAGAGAAGGAGCTAACTACTTCGTCACTTTCACTGACGACTTTAGTCATTATGGTTATGGTTACTTGTGAAAGCATAAACATGAAGTGTTTAAAACTTTCAAAGTGTTTCAAAAGGAAATAGAAAATCAACTCGGTAAGACCATAAAATCGCTACGTTCTGATCGTGGGGGCGAGTATATGAGTCAAGAGTTTTTAGATCATCTAAAGGGATCATGAAGATTATCTACGCACCATCCGTACTCCTCTTACAAACGCCATAGCACAACACAATGAAGTTTCGGAGAGGAGAAATAGAACCCTACTAGATATGGTTCAATCCATGATGAGTCAAACAACTCTTCCAAAGTCCTTTTGGGATTATGCTCTTGAGACTGCTGCACGCATTCTCAATATGGTTCCAACTAAGAAGGTTGAAAAGACACCATACGAAGTATGGCATGGGCAAGCCCCTAAGTTGTCTTACTTAAAAGTCTAGGGTTGTGAGGCACTTGTTAAGCGAGATACTCTTACCAAGCCTGACAAGTTAGAACCCAAGTCTATTAAGTGTATCTTCATAGGATACCCAAAGGAAACGATGGGTTATTCTTTCTACTACCCACCCAAGAACAAAGTCCTTGTTAATCGGAATGCTGAATTCCTAGAGAGTAGTCTTATAACTCAAGAAGCAAGTGGGAGTCTAGAAGATCTTGAAATTATTCAAGAAGAAGATACGCATCCTTCAATAGACACTAGCTTAACTCATGAAGAGGATGATCTAGAAATAGATGAACCTCAAAGTGATATTATTCCCATTCGTAGGTCCACAAGGATAAGACGTCCCACATATCGTATGTGCTTATACATCGATGCTGAGGAACATGAGTTAGGGGATCTCAGTGAACACGCTAACTATAAAGCTTCATTATTAGACCCTGAGTTTGATAAATGGTTGAATGCTATGAATGTGGAAATGTAATCCATAAAAGACAACGAAGTTTAGGACTTAGTTGAACTTCCTCCTAACGGTAAAACCGTTGGTAGCAAGTGGCTCTTCAAGAAGAAGACTGACATGGATGGAGCTGTACACACCTATAAAGCTCGTCTTGTGGCGAAAGGCTATACTCAAACCCCAGGGATTGATTATGAGGAAACCTTCTCTCTTGTTGCAGACATTAGAGCTATTAGGATTCTTATAGCCATAGCCGCATTTATGACTATGAGATTTGGCAAATGGATGTCAAAACTGCCTTCCTCAATGGATATCTCTTTGAAGAGGTTTACATGGAGCAACCTAAAGGTTTTGTCAATCCAAAATATATAAATCGAGTATGCAAGCTGAAGCATTCCATTTATGGGCTTAAGCAAGCATCAAGGCAATGGAATAAATGATTTGATGATAAAATAAAGAAATTTGGTTTCACTCAAAATCATGATGAGCCATGTGTATATCTAAAAGCTAGTGGGAGTAATGTCACTTTCCTAATCTTGTATGTCAATGACATATTAATCATGGGAAACAACATTCCAATGTTACAAGGTGTAAAATCCTACCTTGGAAGATGTTTTGCTATGAAAGATTTAGGTGAAACTGCATATATTCTTGGAATCAAGATCTACAGAGATAGATCACGACGATTAATTGGCTTATGTCAAAGTGCTTGTATCAAAAAAATCTTAAAGCGATATCACATAGAGAATTCCAAACGTGGAAGTATCCCATGCAAGATAAGCTTAGATTGAGTAAATCACAAAGTGCTTCAACACCTGCTGAATTGAAGCGCATGCAAAATGTTCCATATGCCTCGGCTGTGGGTTCTATTATGTATGCTGTGAGATGTACTCGCCCTGATGTTGCGTTCGCTCAGAACATAACAAGCCGATTTCAATAGAATCCAAGTGATCTTCACTGGACTACTGTTAAGAACATTCTAAAGTATCTCAGGAATACTAAGGACGTGTTTCTAGTTTACGAAGCTGAGTATATTGTTGCTTATGATGCTTCTAAGGAAGTTGTTTGGGTTAGAAAATTCATTTATGGGCTGGGTGTGGTTCCCATAATTGAAAAACCCATAAGTATGTATTGTGATAATACTGGAGCAATTACCATAGCTAACGAATCTGGAATCACTAAAGGTGCTAGAC
>BQNB010044589.1:458-44801 GCA_026074375.1 Tanacetum coccineum
TGTTGGCAATGTTATCTTCCAATGAAACTTTTTCTATGGAAATATTTCCTTTTTGAACATTGTCAGGAAGAAAGTGGTGATGAATTTCAATGTGCTTTGTACGAGAATGTTGAACGGGATTTTTACTTAAGTCTATGGCTCCTTTATTATCAAACATTATAGGAATATCATCTAGACTAATGCCATAATCTATGAGAGCTTGTTTCATCCATAGCACTTGTTGGCATGCCTTTCCGGCGCTTACGTATTCGGCTTCGGTAGTGGATGTAGCAAGAGTGGTTTGCTTCTTCAAAAACTAAGATTTTAAACAACATCCCATAAACGTACAAATACCGCTAGTGCTTTTTTGGTCCACATAATCTCCCGCATGATCAGAGTCGGCATATACTACGGTTTCTATGTCAGGCCCTTTTGTATACCATAATCCCAAGTGCATAGTGCCTTTAACGTATTGGAAGATACGTTTAACCACTTCAAGATGAGAGATTTTGGGATCCTCTTGGAAGCGTGCACAAAGGCAAACACTAAACATGATATAGGGCCTACTTTCTGTTAAGTATAATAAACTACCCATCATACCTCTATATTTAGTATTGTCCACAGACTCACCTTCTTCGTCTTTTGTGAGTTTCGTTTCCATAGACATAGGAATTTTCATAGGTTTAGAGTCTTCTAATCCAAATTTCTTAAGTATTTTTTTATATATTTTGATTGATTGAAAAATATACCATCTTCTAATTGTTTTATTTGTAATCCTAAGAAAAAGTTTAGTTCCTCCATCATACTCATTTCAAACTCATTGTGCATGATTTTGGCAAAATCATCACATAATTCTTGACAAGTTGAGCCGAATATAATGTCGTCGACATATATTTGGCCAATAATGAGGTTAGAGTCTTTATTTTTAGTAAAGAGTGTGTTATCTACCATTCCCATGGTATAATCATGTTTAATAAGAAAGGCTTTTAATCTATCGTACCAAGCTTTAGGAGCTTGTTTAAGTTCGTAAAGTACTTTCTTAAGTCTATAAACATGATCAGGTTTTGCGAAGTCAATGAATCTTGGAGGTTATACCACGTAAACCTCCTCATTGATAAAACCATTTAGGAATGCACTCTTTACATACATTTGAAACAATTTGAAGTCTAGTGCGCATGCATATGCTAATATTCTTTTGGATTCTAATCTAGCTACGGGGACATAAGTTTTGTCATAATCAATTCCGTCTTGTTGATTATAACCTTGGGTGACTAGCATAGCTTTATTTCTAGATACCATACCATTTTGGTCAAGCTTATTTCTATATACCCATTTAAATCATGGTCATATCATTAGGATTTAGGACTAGTTCCCAAACATCATTTGAGATAAATTGGCTTAATTCTTCTTGCATAGCAATTACCTAACTTTCATCTTTTAAAGATTTATTTATATTTTCAGATTCTACGGTTGAGAGAAAACAAAAGAAATTACTTTTGTCTTGAGCTTGTGATCTAAGAGTTCTTTGATTTAGGTTACAAATAACATTTTCTAGTGTATGACTCTTAGATTCTTTAATGTTTGTGATTTCATTATTTTCTAAAAATTATCTTCGAGATCTTTACCTAAGGGTCTTGTTTTATTAACCTCGATAGCTTCTTCTTTGACTAAATCATCATCCTCTAAAGGTGATGTTTTTGTCGGGAGAGGAGTTTCATCGAATGTCACATTTGAGGATTCTTCAACGTTCATTGTTTATTTGTTGAGAATTATATAAGCTTTACTATTTTACAAATATCCTAGGAAAACACCTTCGTATGAATTTGGATCAAACTTGGTGAGGTAATCTTTTGTATTAAGAATGAAGCATTTGCTTCCAAACACTTTGAAATAGTTAAGGTTAGGTTTTCTACCTTTTAACAACTCGTATGGGGTTTTTCCTAAAATACGTCTAATGGAAATTCTATTTATTATATAGGTTGATGTATCAACCGTGTTACACTAAAAATTTTGTGTAATGGATTGTTCATTTAACATGGCTCTACTCATTTTTTGTAGAGTGTGATTCTTTCTTTCTACTGCCCCATTTGATTGTGGAGTACGAGGAGCGGAAAAATTGTAAGTAATCCTATTTGAGTCACAATAGTTTCCGAATTGTACTTCATTATCAAATTCCCGACCATGATCCGTTCTAATTGACACTATGGAACATCCTAATTTGTTTTGAATCATTTTACTAAATGTTTCAAATTTTTAAAAAGCTTTGGTTTTATTTCCTAAAAATCTAGTCCATGTAAATTGAGAGTAGTCATCTATAATTACTAAAGTATAACGATTTCCTCCATAACTCTGTACGGCGAAAGGGCCGAATAAGTCCATGTGCAATAGTTCTAAACATCTAGTCGTTGAGACTATATTTTTGGCTTTGTGACTAGCATGAGCTTGCTTTCTAATTTTGCAAGCATCACAAAAATGTCGGTCGAATTTAAGCTTAGGTAGACACTAGGGATTGAATTAATTGCATGTTTGCATGACCTAATCTCTTATGTCATAAGGCAGAATTTTCGTCTAAGGTTGCAAGACATATTTTATCTTCCGGCTTATTTTATAGTTTCATCACATATAACCCTCTTTTTCTAATTCCTCTACCTATGACTTTTTCATCTTTAATTATTTCGCTATCATGTTCGGTAAATATTAATTTGCACTTATTATCACATATTTTACCAACACTTAGCAAGTTAAATTTTAAATTATCTATGTGCTCAACATTTTCAATAATTAGGGAGTCATGAGAAATCGTTCCTTTGCCTATGATGTTACCACGCAAATTGCTTCCGAAAATAACGTTGCCTCTGTTGTACGCTTTGTATGTAGAGAATAACTTTCGGTTACCCGTCATGTTTTTTCGAGCATCCACTATCTTTAATCCACTCGTTGGGCTCCAAGTTTATTCCTAAGCATATCTCATTAGACGCTTGAGCTACAAGACAAGCCTCGTCTTTAGTATTTTCTTCCTCATCTTCGCCACTATCGCTCCACATTTCTCCAATGAAAGCTCTTTGATTATTGTTTCTTGGTGACTTTGAACACTCTCTGATGAGATAATTTGCATCTCCACATCTAAATCATTTTCTTTCGCTTTTACCATTTTTGTCATCTCTACTTCTTTGGAACGACTTTCTTTCATCATGTAGTTGTCTTACGAATCTTCCTCGTCTTTTGAAGAATTTCTTGAATTCTTTCATGGCCATGGCATATTCTTCGTCTTCACTATCGGAGGTTGAACTTTCTTCATCACTAGATTTCTTTTTAGCCTTCAAGGCAAGATATCTACTTTGTTCTATTTTGCCTTTGACCATTTTGAAGTCTTTCTTTATTATCACTTCATAAACTTTCAAATTTCCATTAAGTTCGTCAAGTGATAATGATGTCAAATTCTTCGACTCTTCAATAGCTATAACCTTTGCGCGCCATTTAGGATGAAGTGCCCTAAGAAATTTTCTAACATAGTTCTTGCTAGAAAAACCTTCATCAAGTGCGTTTAGACTAGTAATAATAGTGTTAAATCTAGTAAAACCATTATCTATTGATTCCTCTTCCAGAATCGTAAATTGTTCATATTGTTAAACAAAGAGATCAATTTTATTATCTTTGACTTAACTATTACCTTGGTGAGTGATTAATAAAGTATCCCAAATTTCTTTTGCGGTTTTACACATAAAAATTCTTTCGTATTATTTACGTGGCAAAGCATTATAAATTACCATTTTAGCTTCATTATTTTTAGCAAGTTTCTTTTAAGATCATCGCTTTGTTTGTCAAATGGTACAATTTCATCCTTTTTAGTTTCAGGAGTATTTTGAATGGGAGGAAAACCACCATAAGTAATAATATGCCAAAGATCTAGATCTTTTGATTTCGCTTAAGTTTCGAATATATTTTTCTAATAAATAAATCCATCACTTTCAAATAGTGGTGGTCTTTGCATAGATTGCCCTTCTAAATATTTTTTCGATTCCATAGATCGATTCAAGTTTTAAAATACAATTTATTTTAAAAATATTATTTGACGTGGCCTCTGATACCAATTGTGGAAAACTAAAAGGGGGGGGGGGGGTTAAATAGTTTACCGCTTTTTAATTTAGTATATTGTTTGTTTGTAAAAACTTAGATTCGATTTTATGTGATCTCAACGTACACACAATATGAACAATTTAACTAAGTAAATGAATAATAACAAGATAAACAAGTATGTAAGACAAGAGATAAGAGTTAGAAAGATCAAACCACAACACAAGGATTTATAGTGGTTCGGTAACGAAGCTCCTCTTCGCCCTACTCCACTCCCTGAGTACCCACCTCGAGAGTTCTCTTCACTATGTCAACAAACTCCCTTTAGGCGGAGAAAACCGTACACAAGTAGCTTACACCAATTTCTGACACAAAGCCAAATGTCGAGTTCTAATCTTAGCTAGAACCAATCTACCACACACTTTGTATTTTGGGGCCTAAAATACTAACCGCACGATCAACACTTCACTTCACCTAAACACTAACACGATCACCCTGATGTATCTATTCTTACTGTAATCACCACGATCCATCTATTCTCATTTACGATCACCACGATCTATCCTACAAATCTCTACGATCACCACTATCTATCTATTCTCTCTACACGATCACCACTGATCTAACTAATATACACACTTCACAATAACTATTATAACACTTTCACAATATATATGCGAAATATTAAATAGCATATACATAATAATATATATAATATAAGATAACTAAAATACCAATATATCAATAATAGTATAGTAAATAACTATTCCGCGAGGATTCTAAAGATTACATTGAACCCAAAGTAAATTTCAATAACATTCCGAGTCAGTAAAGCCCCGACGATGTGCGAATTAAGAATCGTTTAAGTCGTGCACTCGCTTGATTTTGAATAATTTTTAAGAATTAGATTTGGTTTTCTATTCTACAATATAAAATGCCAAAAACATGAAAAGGAAAGCAACAATAAGCAATTACGATTTAAACTAAAAACGTTAACGGGAAATAAAAAACGCGACCAACTAGTAAGCGTTAAATCAAATTTAAGCCTACAAATGCAAAAAATTTAATTTCTAAAAGCGACCTTAATGATAAAAAAATAAATTACAGAAAAAGAATTATAGTCTTTTGATTTTTTCTTAGTATTTTATTATAAATTAAAAACCAGATTTAATCTAAAATTAATTATTAAAATATACACACAATTATTAAACTCAATAAAAATTAGGGAAAGTACTTTAGACTATTAAGATTCTAAGAAAAATAAAAGCTGGAAAAGATGCTAAACTAATAAGCAGTAAATAAGCAATTTATTGCTGATAAGCTGGTATGTGCTTAATTACACATACCTTTTACCTTTAAAAATGAGCCTAAATGACCAAAAACGGACATAAAATGCCAAAAATATGCTTGTTTTGCTGTTTGTATTGTGCAGGTAACGGATATTCAAAAAAGGACAAAAAACGAAGCCAAAACCGACAAAACCGAGCACGAGAATGAAAAGAGCGCAAAAAGTCAAGTCAAAGCCAGTCAAAGTCAAAGTCAAAAAGTCAAAAAGTCAAAGCCGAAACCGAAGCCGGAACCGAAGAAATACTTAATGGACCAACCCGCACCCATCTAATGGGCCGGGTCAGCCCATTAAGCTACTAAACAAGACTTATATAAGCCTTAAAGCCATTTTGGGCTTAAATAGCCAAACCCTCTTTTATAAAACACCTGGCCCAACTAAAAAGCCCAACACCCACTTAACAGTGTTAGCCCCAAACCTTTTATCCCCTTTGCACTGTTAGTCCTTAGGGACTAACACGTTTAACCCTTACAACTTTTAACCCTTTTCACCCACAATCCTTACCCCCTAACACTGTTAACCCTTTAGCCCCTTATACCCAAAAAACCTTTACCCTACTCATCCCTAACCCCCTAACACCCGTCACAAAACACTGTATATCTCTTCCAATTTCATTTTCCCGCCAAACCCTCTACCTCACTATTCACTCACCTGTCACTCTCACCCTCTTCCCCAAATGAACCCCACATCCAATAAGCTTCCAAGCCACCTTGGCAATCCCTAACATCCCCATTCGTCAAAGGAAAGATTGATGGCTGAGATGATGATTTTGAAGTCCTCACATAACTAACACAACAAGCACAAAGGGAAGACCCGACAGTTTTAGCATTTTTATATAAATAGTTTAGGTTTTCCTTTGGAAAAAATCATCTAGTGTAATTTAGTCTTAGGAGTAGTGTAACTCGTTTCTACTTATTTTTTTAATGCTTATTTTACTTTATTGTACTTTTAAATTCAAAGCCTTGTAACCTACTTTTAAAAGATAATGCAAATTCAACTTTTCAAGTTATTTCAAAATCTGTTCTATTAATGTCTTTATGCACTTAAGCTTTGATTTGTTCACTAGTCATTTCCATAAGCTCTAATAAGCTTATACACCCTGTCTTACTCATAAAAGCTTTTACAAAAGCTTTTTATGAGTTTACTGTTTCATTAAAGCAAGAATTGGAATTTTAGCTTATTGGATGAATAAGCAATTTTGGATGGCTTATTTGGGTTCTTAGTGCTTATTGGTAAGCTATAGGGTTATTTGAAAAGCTGTTTTGGTGGTTAAGTCTTCACAAAAGCTTGGACTTTTGTAAGTTACCCAAATTTTCATTTTATGCACTTTTGATGCTTGTTTCATGTTCAGCTTATTTAACTGCTTATTAGTGCTTGTTCTCTGCTTATTATTGTGTATTAAGTCTTGTTGTAGCTTAATTAGTCTAGCTTATGGCTTAGTTTAGTTTGTTTTGAGTTTTCCTTAAATCTGTCCTAAAATCAGTTTTGATAGCTTTTTGATTTAGCTTATTGTCCTGTGCTTAGTTTTATGTTTTTATTGCTTATTTGTCCTTAAGAATGTTGATGCCTAATTTGTTTTCAGTTTTCATAAGCCTTATAACCTGTTTTAAGTTTTAAAATGGAATTTCAGAATTTAAAGGGGTGTTTGGGTCAGAGTCCAAAAAGGGTCAAAACTGTTTAAAAAATTGTTTACGTTATTTTGCCATCTTTGGCAAGCCATTGTAAGTTGTTAAAAGCTGTTTTCAAAAGTTTTTAAGGTCTAAGAACAAGTTTTGAGGTATCTCATAAGAATCCTTTAAAACTGTGATTCTGAAAGCTGTTCAAACTGTTTTTATTGAAATAGTGTTCAAAAAGTTGTTGTGAGTTCTGTTTATGGCCCATTTCAGTGTCAAAATGCAGTATAATTAAGTTTGTTAAAGTGCCTTTTGTCACTTTTGTTTTGGTGTAAAATCTGCCTAAGTCACTTTTAGTTTTGAAAAGCCCACTTTTAATCTTAGTTTTCAGATAGTAAAAATAGGTTTTAGAGTCTAAAAATTGGTGCACAAGTAGATTTTAAGATAAATTTAATCTGTTTTAGCTTAACTTGTAGATTAGTCTTATTTTTCTAGCTTAATTTAGGCCTGCATATTTCAAGTTGTTTTTAAAAGAAAACCAAACTCAGTATGTGCTGAGTAAGTCAGCCCTTTTGTCTTAGCTTTTTCATGGCTTAAATGATTTTCAAAATGTTTTCTATCTGCTGATTCTAGTAGCTCTTTGGATAAGCTTTAAGGTCCTATAAGCTGTATAGCCATAAGGTTCTGATTGGGGGCTTAAATTTAAGCCCAAAAGTCCCCCTTTGGCTGTTTTAACCAACAGTTTTAGCCCATTTTGCCTTCTTGCTTATTTGAGCTTATCATTGCTAGGATTGCTTTAATTTTGCTTAGGGCTGCTTATTAGGATAGTTTTAGAGTGCTTTTAGCTTACTTAGCTTAGGATTGAGCTTATTTGAGCTTAGTAGCATTTTCAGTTTAGGAATTTAAGCTTAAGAGCCTTTTGAGTGATTCTGTCATTTCAGCTTATTTTCAGTTTCTTTTGTTAGCTTATACATGTTCATTAGTGCTTATTAGGGTTTAGTGATTATCTGTTTTTAGTTGATTTGTTTACTTTAATGCTTATTGTGTCAAAAAGCCCAACATTTTAGCTTTTAAGTCTTAGTTAAAAAAAAGAAACCAATTCTGTCAATTTTCTTTGGCTTATTGCTAGCTTATATTTAAGTTTTATAAAAAATCAGTTTTTTAAAGTTGCTTATTTTAGTGTCTGTTATGAGTTTTTAAAAAGAAAAAGTAAAAAAAAACGTTTTCAAAAAAGAGATAGGCATGGGGGTCGAACCTATGACCTCTCCCTTTACGCACACACACACAAACCACCAGCACCAGTAGGGCTATCTGTTAGCCCTACTCACCATTTAATTTGTATACTCATTTTGCCTTTTAAGCCTTTCAGCCCAAATTAGCTTATTTCTGGTTTATTTATAAGCCGTTTTTTAAAGTTCTTATTTTTCCAAGATTCAGCATAAGTCAAAGTACTTTTTGTAATTTTTCTGAATTTTTATAAATTAGTTTGCTATTTTTATTAATTTTATTTCATTAAAATTGTTTTTAATTCATAATAAATAAAATAAACATCAAAAAAATATTTTTTTTTTAAAATTTTATTTTATCATTTAGGACCTAGGAAAATTAAATTTGCTCTCGTAGGGTTAAAATTTTACAATTTGGTTTTTTAAAGAACGAGATTAGGATCCCGTTTTTGTTTTTCACGTTTTTACATTAATTGCTTTCGTTTTTAGTTTTCATTTATCTGTTTTTGCATGTTATTAGTAGATTTAGAATCCTGAACAAATTTCTATCCTTGAAGAAGAATCTATTGATAGCGGTTTTGCTATATATAACACCATTATTACTAGTCTTAAAGCTCTTGATAAAAGTATTCTCTAGCAAGAACTATGTTTGAAGTTTCTTAGTGCTCTACATACCTAAATGAGAGAAAAGGTCACCGGCGATTGAAAATCAAAGATTTATGGTCATCACTTAGCTATTAAAGATCGACCTATCGAAATCTAAAAGTACATGAAGTTGTCATGGAAAAAGATCCGAAATTATAAAGTGCTAAAAGGAACGAATTAAGTCCATCGCCTTGAAAGCTAAGAAAGATTCTAGTGATGATGAAACTTTAACTTCCGAAAGCGATGACGAAGAATATGATATGGCCATAAATAACTTTAAAAAATTCTTTAGAAGAAAGGGTAAATTTGTTCAGCCAACCGAGAGAAGAAAAGAAATCATTCCGACAAAGAGATGAGAAGAAAGGAAAGAGTGATCGTAAATGTTTTGGATGTGGTGATCCAAATCATCTCATTGGCGATTGTCCAAAACCATCTCGCAACAAAGATCAAAAGGCTTTCATTGGAGGCTCTTAGAGCGATTGTAACACCCCCAAAATTGGGGTCCGCAGCGGAATAAGGATCCGGGTCATGTTCTTCAAGATCAACAGCAAAGATATATAAAAGAAATTACACAAAAGTCGATTAAAAAACTGATAACATTGGATTTAATAAAAGATATAATACAGAAACTTAAAGCTTTACTTGTTCTTTGTTTCATATTACAAAAGACAACATAGATTCCCAAAACTTGAATACACATAAGTCTTAACTGTACAATTCCAAACATAAAAATCCAATGCATTCCTTGGCATCATCGTGCCTAATGACCTCCTGAAAACGTGCTTAAAATTCAACAAAATTGTTGTGAATTCATAGGTTTAAGTAATTAAATTATGCAGACCGCAAGATTTTTTCCCGTGAAGTTACAAACAGATGCCAACAATCACAAAACCAATTAATGGTGCACTAAGCACATGACACCGAAGCTCAACTACCTATAGTTGCTATTTTAGCATTATTTTGCCGTACAGATGTTGTAACCCGCAACATCCAAGTCCGACATGTTCCAACAGTTCGTTCCCTAGTGATAGCTAATGCACCCAAACGGGGAGGTTAATCCCAATAGATTTCTATTTATATCATTCGCGCTCACATAATGTAATTCACACTACATCTAAGCAATTAACGTTCATGAATAATGGCTCAGGAGGGTTATTAGCTACTTAGCAACACATATCAATATACTTTTTCAACACATGCGTCCAATTTATAAAACAAAGCATGTTCTCAACCAAATAATAATAAATCATAAAACAAAAAAAAGTGGGGCTATGAACTCACCTTGAGTACAGATAGCTCCATAATCCTCAGATAAAACGTCACACAATAACGATAAATGCAACTATTTAAATTAAGGCTGTATAAGTACTGAGTTACTTTAATTAACATCGAATATAAACTTATAGTTGTTCATCTACTATCGTTCGTAAGCTATCATAAATAGAAGAGTCAAGACATGACGTACGAGGAGTTTATGACACCTTTAAATCGAATTCCCATACAACTCCAACGATATGACCATCTCGAAGAGGCCTCATTATGAAACTCCCTATAATATAGCACTTGATAACCACTCAATATTCTATAAACATAATCACCGACAAATCAATTTTAGTAAAAATATAATTATAAAGTGAAACGTTTATAATATACATTTCTAAAAATGACCTATACATGGTTCTTCTTTAAAAGCCCTGCTTCGCATGGTTTCTTACGTCCCTTTTCATCATAGTAACGAAGAGCGAGTTATCAAAAATATTACTTTTAAATTTTTTAAAATTCTGTGATAAGATAGTAAAATACTGTTTCACAACAGCTCATTTGTCGTTTTAGGGTTTTAATTAGCGTAAACTTGTAATCGCGATAACTTATTCATTTTAACTCCGATTTTAGTGATTCCTTCGAGTAAGTTCTCGTTATTAAAAGATTTATAATATTTCACAATTTATCCACTGCATGAATAGAGATATTATACTGTTCCATAGTTCTAAAATACTACTTTTATAAACTTTAATTATCGAAAACGTCCGTAGATTATTCGTATAAGGTTCCGGTTTTAACGATTCTCGCTTGTACGAGACTCGCAATCAAAAGTTATGGATCAATTTAATGTTAGTGTTTAAAATAAAAGTTGCTAGATAAATGAATATAACTTTTTATAAAATATTTATAAAGTATTTATAGTCGTAGAACTCATTTTTAATAACGTATCTTTTCGTTATAGATCGGTTTTTTTTCAAGTTTTCTTATCATTATGGAATCGTCACGAGGCGTATTATTTTTATAAAATATCATTACCTACTGTCTAAGATTCGAATTTAGACAGCCCATATGTATTTAAGTGGATAACTTTATAAAAACTTGTTTTTATGTATTATTAACATAGTAATTTACTATAAAAACCCTTATAACCATATTTTACATATGTGGTACTTATAATAAGGGTCTAGATATCATCCCTAGTCTTATAATTTCCATTGTACCAAGTTCAACCTTCTACTTACATTTATTTTCACAGTGAAGTTTAAGCGAAAACCTTATAAAACCCTAATTAACCTAATCATGTTATATTAATCAATATGTTTACATACTTTTATTTTTACTTTCCATGATATATAGGACCATAGACCATAAGAATAAGTTCATATAATCATAAACATAATTAAATAACTCAATGTTTCATATTAGAAAGTTCATTAGTTGTGATTATGGCTATATATAAACATTAATACGATAAATTATAAAGAAATAAAAGTATGAAGGAATTTAAAAAACCATCGTAATGATGTAAGAGATGGTGAAATAAGTTTCTAAACCCTGTATACTTCAAAATCAAGCTTTCAAGCTTATAAACCCTAGATTAGGTCTACCAACCCTAATCTTTCCTTTTTCTTCTCTTACGGAAAATGATGAACCAATGCTTCCCAACACCTTAGAATACCTTAAGTATGTTGTGTATAGGGTTGTATATACTTAGAAAATCAAAGTGTGAATTTTGTTTGGTGGCTTAATTGGCCCGTGGGGATTTAGGGTTTAAAAAAGGGAGAATAATATGAATTTTGTTTTAAGTATAAAGAAAGAAAGAGTGCATGTCATGCTGGCTATTTATAGTGTATAATATCTCCCTAACTTAACCATGGTTATTTTCTAACCCTAGGTTAAAGTTAGCATGACAAGTTGGTAAAAGGTGTAAGAGTTACCTTTATGAAATATCTAGATATTACTTACTAGTTGCAAACTCTTGGTTCTCATCCTCAAAATTTCGGAATTTTGTATATATATGAGATGTTATATTTAATATTTTGAGTATTGGGTATAAACGTGGGTATTTGTTTTAGGCGTAGTTAGGTTTTTAGAACTATCCCGGGTATCTAAACGTATTTTATTTAATGAAACGTAAGCATTTGACTTAGAGCCAATAAAAATAATATTAACAAAGTTATTTAATTATTCCCTAATACATATCATATAACACTTGCTTGATGTAAACATTTAATCGTTTAATGCCCGTTTACATTGAATGATCATTTTTAGTTTACGCGATTTAACTTAACGTTTACGGTTTAAGAGTAAACGCGGAAAAACCTAAAAATAAATTATGAATTTCATAATGCATACAAAAGACCCAAAATACTAGGTGTTAAGTCTCCCTCCGTAAATGAGCTTGTCGCTCAAGCTTATCACATAGCACTTGATGACGGTGCATTCTTGGAGAAGAGGTAGTGGATATTCTTCCTGAATTGATCTTCACGTTCCCATGTAAACTCAGGACCTCTCTTGGAGTTCCATCGAACCTTGACTAATGGGATACGGCTTTATCGCTTCAAAACCGTTTAGAACTTCACATCTTGATATCTAAGGCTTCCTCGACAAACTGGAAGCTGTCATCAAAATGAAAGTCCATTCCAACGGTGAACGGCTAAGGGTTCGTCGCATAACCTTCTTTAAGATTGGACACGAGAACCGTATTATGAACCATGCTCAGCCTTCAGGAAGCCGAGCTGTATGCAACTCTCCAACCCTTTTTATTACTGAAAGGTCCAACAAAACCTATGATTAAATTTCCCTAGTTTGCCCAAAATGTACAACCCCTTTACCAAGGCGAAACTTGAGCATCACGTTTATCCTCCCAACCTCAAACTCCATCGCTTAAACGCTTCCAAATCAGCGTACTCTTATGCTATTATCATGAGCAGCTTGCATCCTTTGTTTAATTAACTTGAATTATCTCCCCCCCCCCCCCCTCAGTCGTCTACTTGTACTATCACTGGACCAGTGAGTTGAACTTCTCCAACCTCATCCCAACAAACAGGCGTAGCGACATTTTCCTACCGTAAAGGCCTAAAGGTGCAGCCATAATGCTTACCGAATAACTGTTATTGTACGAAACTCGACCAATGCGCACACGTTTAACCCAACCATTTCCAAAGCGTCGATCACTCCAAGCTCGAAAGGCATATCTTCGAGAGTTTGAATAGAACCTCATCGGCTTTGCCGTCAGTTTTTGACGGATGGAAATGAGCCGTACTCATAATCTTAAAACATGTACCCACAAGTAAGCTTTCTTTAGACGACCTCCAGAAATTTGATGCGAACCTAGGGTCACGATCACAAATAATCGAGACCGGTATTCCATGCCTTGTTACTACTTCTTTCAGATACATTCTCGCTAGTTTCTCCAGAGGGTCAGTTTCTTCATGACTAAAAGATTGCTAGACATTTGTAAGACGGGTTCCACACGATTACCCAAATTGTGTCATACCCTGTGATGATTAGAATTAGTTTTATGACAAAATCCATCGTGATATTTGTCCCCCACTTCCATTGAGGTATTTCGGGTTGTAACCAACAAAACCCGATTTGTCCTGATTTCATCCTGACCTTAAGCCCATGTCAAGCCACTTGCCTAACATAGGTGGCGATATCAGCATCATATTGGGCCACCAATATAGCTTTCTTTACGATCTTAGAATACAGATTTTCTGGAACCTGGATGGATTAGAAATACACTTCTGACTTGTGGGACTCGCGCATAAATCAGTCCTCGCAATCAGCCATAACATGAGTACCACTCCTGCGATTGACAGGCCCGATATGGGTTCCATCCGTATGAGGTCCAATTTTACCGTCCCTTGCCTCTGTGGATATTTAGCAATTTTTAATCAGCATACCTCCAACATCCGTCATTCTTGATGTTTTCTAGTATCCGTGCTTCAGATCTGAGCATTTAAGATTTAGCTAGAAGATCCAAGCCAATAGTCATGAACTAAAGTCAAACATCTAAACGTGGTTCCCGTTCTTAGTTCCTGCACAAAAGCATCACAACGACAATTGCCTGTCCCTGGGTGAATAACGAAACATCGCAATCGTAATCACTCAGCAACTCTAAGACATCGGTCGTTGTCTCATGTTCAATTCCTTCTCGATTAAGAATATGCAGATAAACCTCTTGTGATCAGTGAAAACATCCGTAACTTGGTAACCATAAACAATAGGTGCCTTCCAAATCTTCAGAGCGAACAACTACTGCTCCAAGTTCCAAATCATGGAGTAGTAAAGTTTTTCTCAGGAACATTAATGACTATGATGCATAAGAAATAACCTATTCCTTTTGCAACCACACAGCGCCCAAACCCATCATTGAAGCATCGCAGTATACGATAAAATCTCACTATCCTTCGGGAAATAGCTAATTGTGCACGTACACAACATCTGCTTCAAATAACTGGAAACTGCCTCTTGTTTGTCACCCCACTCAAACTTGACCTTCTTCTGAGTGAGCTTCGTCCATTGGTCTGGCAATCTTTGAAAAGCCTCAATGAATCGTCGATAATACCCAGCACGACCTAAAACTGACGAATCTTCGTTGGTGTCCCCTTAGGTAATACCCCACACATTTAACAGATTCGATCTTGGCTCGGATCTACTGAATGCCTTTAATTAATCACACTTCACGTGAGCACCGCGGAAACTGTACTTTGGGGAAAGGCCAAAATTCGACACTTAGGAAAAATTTTCATAACAACTCACTCTTTCATCAACAACTCTAATATTATCTTCAGATGCTCTTCTCATGCTCTTGCTCTGCTCTTGAATAGAACAAAATATCGAGCAATAAAGACAATTATATTTGTCCAGATAAGTTTGCACACTCGTTCATGAGCCCATAAACACAGCAGGTGCGTTGGTCAAAAACCAAATGGCATAACCTGGAAATCATAATGTTCCCATATCGAGTTCTGGAGGCAGTCTTCGAGCTGTCTTCTTCTCGAACCCTCAATTCAGGTGATAACCTGACCTTGTAGGTCGATCTCTTGAGTAAGACACCAAGCCCCTGTGTAAAGTTGGTCAACTAAGTCATCAATTCATGGTAGTGGATAACGGATTCTTTTATCGTTAATTTGTATTAGCTCCCGATAATCTAAGCACATCCGTAAGATCCATCTTACTCTGACGAATAGAACAGGAGCTCCCCTATGAGTACGGAACTAAGGACTTATAAAGCCTTTGGTCGGAAAGCTCTAGTAGTTGATCCCGCCAAATCTTCATTTCAGATGGCCAATTGATAGGTGCCCTGCTACAGGTGGCACACCAGGTACTAAGAATCGATATGAAATTTCGACTGTGCTGTAGGTGGAAGGCCAGGCAAGTCCTCTGGAAATACTTCGAGGGAAATTTTTGACGATCGGTACATCTAGAAAGTTGCTACATCTCGATTGTCTCCAGTCTCCTTTGACGGTAATATGGTGCTAAAAAAGAACGTGACATCCTTGAGCACATACTTCTTGGCCTTGTTGCACGAGATGATGTTTAATCGAGTCCCGCGTTTATATTCCACTTCCGTCTCCATGAAAATTAAGATTTCGCTCCAAAAGGAATACGAACGATCTTCTTAGCACAGCAATAACTGGCTGGTATTGTCTCGTCAAACCAGTCCAGTGCCAAATTTATACGTCAATAAGTACCTCATTTCCACATGCATTTTAGTTGATCGACTGAAACGATGGTTTCAGAAAATTTAACTGCAACCCAGTTTATGTTGAATGGGTGGTTTAGGAAGTTTAATGTGCAACCCCTAAGGATAGTGTTTAACCCAATTATTCTCTTGTCAGCTAGTTTGACATCATAATAGTGATCTAGGGTAGATGGTGTGATGTTAATTTAGGAGCTAAATGCAGTAGACACAAAACTCCTATCGACACCCGTATCAAATAAGATATAAGCATAGCGGTTGTTCAGAAGGAATATACCCACAATGACGTTGTCTGGGTTTGCCCCCACATTTCCAACCACATACACCTTCGTTAGAGCCTTGTCATTCCTAGCTTGATTACCACGGTCATTGTTTTTCCGTTTTAGGCAGTTTCTTTTAAAGTGTCCTTGAGCTCCGCACTCATAGCAACCATTTCCCTTCTGATTATTGTTGTTGTTGTTGCGGTTGTTGTTGTTAGCATTTGCAGGTCGGCTTCTACAATCCTTGGCCAGATGGCCAACCTTTTTGCAGTTATTGCACCTAGGTGGACAAGGACCTTCATGATTGTAATCACACTTGGAACACAGAGGTTTAGACCCGGCATATGTTTTCCTGTCACTATTGCCTGCAGTGTAGGCCTGGCCTGTGTTCTGTCTCTTATTCTGCTATTGATGGTTTTGATTGTTCTTGGAAAGATTATCATACTTTCTTTTCTTTTCTGCCTGACGTTCAGCATAGGCATGGGTCTTCTCATCCATCAACTCAGTTGTAAACTCGATAGCCTCTTGCATGGTTTTCGGCTTTGATGCCTTTACACTGCCAAGTATCATATCGGGCAAGCCACCGATATACTTTTCAATCTTGTCTACCTCTTCTGGGAACATCCTGGCACACATCAACGCTAGTTGCTAAAATCGTCGATTGTAGGCCACCACATCGGTGCCCTTAACCTTAAGATTCCACATCTCAGTCTTAATCTTCTTGATCTCACCCCTCGGGCAGTATTTATCAGTCATCATTTTCTTCAGTGTTGCCCATGGCATGGCATGAGCTGCTTCGGGAGTAGTGGTCTTAACATGGGCATTCCACCATGTAAGAGCATCATCTTGTAGAGTGCAAGTCATAAATTTGACTTGACAAGATGTTGTGCAATTGCTAATGCTAAACACAGACTCTATTTTCTCAAACCATCGAGTGAGTCTGACGACTCCCTCAGTGCCTTTAAAGTCCAAAGGTTTGCATTTCAGGAATTCTGAATAAGAGCATTCGCGAACAGCTTGTGCTGGCCTTGGTCCTGAACCATTGCTGTTGTAGCCATTCCTAACCCTGCTTGCTTCTGCTTCAGCCATTGCAGCAGCAACTCCTTGGTCAATTAAGGCCTGAAGTTGTGCCTCAGTAACAGTTGTGGTGGTTGTTGCATTTGGGGTTGGTGTGACTGGTGTTGACCTTGTGGTTCGTTTTGGTGCCATTTTCTTCAATCACAAGAAAATACAATACCCGTTAGATTTTAATACAATCATAACGTGACATAACATATGCATCATAAATAAAATAAGATCACATCACACAGTGAAACATACAACCAACACAAGATCGACATAACATAATACATCCATTCCATATATAATATGGAAATATACATGATCTGTTTGGTACACAATGATTCCTTATCGCTAGGTTACAAAATGAAAATCAACCTAGAGCCCTACTAGCCGGGAGTTACCCGTAATACTTAGTAGGCTATACAACATAGCTAAACAAAAGACAAAAGATCCATACCGGACAGCTAATCAAAACAAAATATCTATACCGCCTGCTAGCTGGGAGTAACCCATAAAAACTTAGCAGGGTATATAGTATAGCTACAATATGGTAGAAAAGTAAGCCTAGGCACTACTACCAGTATCCTCTAAGGTGTCATCGCGTGCTCCAGCCTCCAATGCCTGAATACGCATGATATGCCTCGTCGCGCGATCATCCGCGTCCTGACGCTGCCACTCGTGGCGACGCGCCTGAGTCTCTAACACTGTAACCCATGCCTCTAATGCCCTGCTGTAAGCCTTAGACCTAGCCAAGGCCTGACGGGTCTCCATACTCTCTTGCTCGTAAGCAAGTCTCTCTCTCCTCAATACCTCAATCTCAGCTCTTACGGTTGCACGATCTTTTTGGGCATCGTGATGTCGTGAGTAAAACTCCGAACTCTCTCTACTGCGAACATCTACCTGGTAAGTGACCCTCAAGTTGACCACCTCTAAGGCGGCCATCATCCTCCTCTCAGTATCTCGGACCCTAGTCTCCATAGTGTCTACATCGTCTCGAGCATCCTCCATCAAACCATGCATGATGGTAGTCTCCTGATCAAAAGTGGTAGAGAGATCGGTAATATTCCGATTGACTCCCTCTATGGTGGTTGGTGCGATCTCCTCGATGGCTTTCACCAGACCATCCCACTCATCCGTGATGCCATAGTCTAACTCCCTAGATATCGGACATCCAGGATGTCTAGGAGCGTCATCTACCATATCGACAAATTTATAAAGGTCTTCCCTTGCTACAACATAAGGGTCTTCCCTTGGTATGCAGGTACAGCATGCCTAGCAGCACCGCCGCTGAAGTCTCCCCGAACCTCGAAATAATAGGGGTAGGAGAAGCAAGACGAGGCCTCTTCCGAGGAGGTAAACAACTCTCGGGAATCTCAATACGAGTAGGGCTAATAGGTGGAGATAGTATTTGGGGAGGTGGTGGAGATGGTGTTTGGGGAAATGGTGAGTATGAGATAAAGAATATAGAGTCGGTACTGGAGAAGGAGGAGGAGAAGGATCAACAGCTGGTAAAGCGACAACTGTAGAGTCGGCAGGAGCTAGGTGCTCCTCCTCCTCATCCTCCTCATCATCATCTCCTATGTCAGCAGGATAGTAGGCAGGGTCCTCCTCAGGATCCTCCTCATCCTCTGGATCTTCCTCTGGATCAGACTCGGGAATATATCCCGGTGAGTCCGCAGTAGGTGAAACAACAGCAGGTAACGGCTGCTCCTCAGCTGGAAAGACATGATCCTCAGGTGGCATAAACTCCGGGTACTCTGGCTCCGGTACATATGGTATGTAAATGGTGAAGGGGTTGCTCCGGCCAGGCACGTATTTCCGGTGATGTGGTCCGCAACTCCTGGTGACCCCCTGTCTGAATTATTCCAGATCCGTTAAGTAATGCAATAGTAGAATGTTCGGATATCGACCATGATAATATCTTGAAATCATAAGTAACTTATATAATATGCAAAATAGACTTAGTATACTTTACATACTATAAAATGTAAACACGTATATTAATCATGTAAGCACTAGTATTTCGTACTAATGCCAAACAAATAAATTTATGTAGTCCCACGAGAAAACCCCTTTTTATGAATGCAATGTTTGAAAATGGTTATAGTCCAGCAAAACATTTGACCTGGTTCTCTATAACCTTGGCTCTTGATACCAATCTGTAACACCCCCAAAATGGGTCGCAGCGGAATAAGGATCCGGGGCGTGTTACTTATTAGATCAATAACACAAGATAATATAAGAACGACACAAAAAGTCGTTTAAACTGATACATTGGATTTATTTAAGTATTTGTTACAAAAGCCCGAAGCTTTACTTGATATTGTTACAAAGATTTACAGCCCATAACAGATAAACAAAATGTAATGTGACTAAATCTTTAATGCATGACTTCAAAATATAACCCCCAATGTATCCTTCGCACCTCGTGCTTAATGACCTCCTGAAAAACATTGCATTTAAAACGTCAACATAAAGTTGGTGAATTTCATAGGTTTAATAAATGATCATGCAGGACCGCAAGACTTTCCCTGTGATAATGCAACAGATGCAGACATCACAAATGTATTTACGTTTTCCTAAGCTCATGACACCGAAACTCGACATAATTGAATACAATATATAAATATATATTGCCTACATTGCCCGTGATGATGTTCAACCCTTAACATCCAGTATCCGACATGAAATACGTTCGTTTCTAATGATAGCTAGTCACCCGAACGGGGAAGTCATCCCAAATAGATCTATTTTTTAATCATTCGCGCTCACATAATGTAATCCACGACTACATATATGTGATTTAACAGTTCATGATTCATGGGCACAGTGGGTTATCGCTACTTAGGCAAAACGTAATCAGATAAATAGTACACTGCTTCCAATTGTAAAACGTGCATATGTTTCTCACCCCAAAACTTATAAAGTATGATTAAAGTAAAACGTGGGGCTATGACTCCCTGTGATACAAAAGCTCCAATTAATCTCAGATAAAACGTCACACAAGACGATAAATGCAACCTATTTAAATTAAGGCTGTATAAGTACTGAGTACTTAAATTAACATCGCATGATAATCCTTAGTAGTTGTACAACATACTATCAGTTCGGGCTTCATAATAAAGAGGTCATGACCTTACGTACTAGGAGTTTATGACACTTTTATTTTAAATCGTAAATTCCAACAACTCATCTATCCGGCGCCATCCGTGAGGCCTCATTATGAAACTCCCTAGTAATATAGCACTTTGATAACCACTCAATATTCTATATAGCATAATCACCGACTAATCATTTTAGTAAAATAGTATTTATAAAGTGAAAATGTTTATAAATATACTTTTCGTAAAAATGACCTAACTTGGTCGTTTTAAGCCCGTTGCTCGCGTTTCTTACGTCCACGTCTTCGTAGTAAGACGAGTAATCAAAATATTACATTTTAAAGTTTTTAAAATTCTGTGATGAATAGTAAAATTACTGTTCACAACAGCTCATTTGTCGTTTTAGGCTTTAATTAGCGTAAACTCGTAATCGCGATAACTTATTCGTTTTAACTCCGATTTTAGTGATTCCTTCGAGTACGTTCTCGTTATTAAAAGATTTATTATATTTTATAAAAATAAATCCACTGATGAATAGTGCTTTTTACTGTTCATAGTTTATAAAATTACTTTTATAAACTTTAATTATCGAAAATGCCGTAATTTACTCGTTATAGTTCCGTTTTGAACGATTCTTGCGTGTACGATCTCGTAATCAAAAGTTATATCATATTTTAGGTGTTATAAACTCCAACCTACTGCCATGAATAGTAACTTTCTATAAAAATAGTTTTATAAAAGTATTTATAGTCGAAAACTCGTTTTTAACG
Source organism: Tanacetum coccineum (assembly GCA_026074375.1). Lineage (NCBI taxonomy): Eukaryota > Viridiplantae > Streptophyta > Magnoliopsida > Asterales > Asteraceae > Tanacetum > Tanacetum coccineum. The sequence goes on from BQNB010044589.1 coordinate 21,507, forward strand.
TATCTTAATTAGTATAGCATGGTTTCAAGTTCATATCATTATGGAATCGTCACGAGGCGTATTATTTTTATAAAATATCATAACCTACTGTCCAAAATTCGAATTTGGACAGCCCCTATGTATTCCATATTTGTTCTTTATAAAACCTGTTTTATGTACTTCTTAAGTTAGTAGTTTTACTTATAAAAACTCTTATACCCATATTTTACATATGTGGTACTTATAATAAGGTTCAATATCATCCCTAGTCCTCATAATTTCATAGTAACAAGTTTAACCCTTTTACTTTCATTATTTTCACAAGTGAAGTTTTAAGAAACTATAAAACCCTAATTGTCCTAAACATGTTTAACTTTATCAATAGTGTTAACAACTTTTTATTTTACTTCCATGATATATAGGACCATATGACATAAGAATAAGTGGTTTTAAATGCATAAACAACAAATAATAACTCATTTTTACATATTCAAAAGTCCATTAGAGGTGAATTAGTGGCTATATTTAACATGTAATACATAAAATCATAAGAAAGAAAAGTATAAAGATTTAAGAAAACCTTAGTAATGATGTAAGAGATGTGAAATAAGTTCTAAACCCGTGTTTAGATTCAAAAACAAAGCTTTCAAGCTTATAACCCAAGATTAGGTTTTCAAAACCATCTTTTCCTTTTTCTTCTTATTACTTGAAAATGATGAACCAATTGCTTCAACACCTTAGAATAACTTTAGTATGTGATGGTATAGTTTTTGTATAATACTTAAAAATCAAACTATGGATTTGTTTGGAGAGCTTATTTGAGCCGTGGGTTTTGAGCTTCAAAAGAGAGAAAGAAAATGTAATTTTTGTTAAGTATAATTGTAATAAATATTTTCTCCATGCTCAATGGCATATAAAGTATTAAATATCTTGCTAACTTAACCCTAGTTACTTTCTAACCCTAGTTAAGTTTAGCATGACAAGTTTGAATAAAGGTGTAAGAGTTACCTTTATGAAATATCTAGATATTCTTTATAAGATGATTAACTCTTGGTCCTATTCATCTAATTTCGGCATAATGCATGTATATGTGATGTTATATTTAATATTTTGAGTATTGGGTATAATCGTGGGTATTTGTTTAGGCGTAGTTAGGTTTTAGAACTTCCGGGTATGCCTAAACGTATTTTATTATGAAACGTAAGCATTTTACGTAGCCAATAAAAATAAGATGAACAAAGTTATTTATTATCCTCATAATAATCATATAACACTTGCTTGATGTAAACATTTAATCGTTTAATGCCCGTTTACATTGTATGATCATTTTCAGTTTACGCGATTTAACTTAAAGTTTACGGTTTAAGAGCAAACGCGTAAAACCCTAAAAATAAATTATGAATTACATAATGTCATACAATGACCTAAAATACGAGGTGTTATAGAACGAGTTCATTTTCTATAGAGGGTCGAACGAGTGAAACTTGATCATCGAACGAAGTAAGAGCCGAACGAGTGAATCTTGAGCACCGATCGAGTATACTCGACTTGGACTGAACGGGTTTTTTTCTAGCTTGTACCGAACTACATCAACCACGAGAACAAAACTTACACGTTTTAACTAATTTTTGGTTTTTCGGTTTCGAGTGACGTTAAACGACGGGACTTAAGAATTATATCATCGTGTTCGTGACATCGTTTCGATCAACGTGGTATATTTATTTTTTACCGACGATAACCGTAGCTTCCCGCGAGATCAAATTTGCATTCGTTTCATTTTTACATGTTTCAATTGTAGAAGACGATACACAGGAGGGAAACACGTTATTTATTGGTTATAATTTGAATTTTTCATCATAAGCCCCTCAATTTCTAAACAATATTCATATTTAACATTTAGATTTTAATTAGTTTTCTATTAACCCTTTGTTTTAAAAGCAAGATTAAATCTAACCTTTTACTTTCAAATTTTTTCACTTTTAAACTTTTAATTTTTGTTATTTTTTTAGTTTTACATTTTAGTTTTCAAAATTTTCAATTTTATCCCTTTCGTTGTAATAAATTTCACCGTTCAACGTTTTTAGCTCACAAATCGTTAACAAAAGTTCAAATTCTTCAACAACAACAACGATTTCAACAACAATACGGTTTTCTTGATTTAGTAAAATCCCGCGAAATACTCTTGTATTTTCTCGGTTAGTCAAGACTGTAAAAGTCCGTAAAAAAGTTTTCACAACCACCAACATCACTTTACCTACTCAGATCCACAAATCTTTACACTCATAATTCACGATAAAATGGAAACAAAGAATACTTCATCTTCGGGTTCAGTGTTAGAGGAACCAGAGATACAGAAACTGCAGAATGCAAGCAAGAATTTCGAAAGAAAACGCTTAACAAATTAAATGCACTTAAAACAACCACTCAACTTCTCGAAAGACAGAGTATATTGTATCAACAAGCTTTTGCACAACTCTTTGGTGATAGTGTCAGAACCTTCAAGTTTCAGTTATCTCAACACATGAATAACTTAGAAACACTTCTCAATGCAGAAACACTTCACGAGATGGATTCCAAATACGCTCTAAGTGTGATCAAAGTACAGTTTGAAAGGTTCATTAACTCTGACTTGTTAAAGCCTTCGATATTTATTCAAGATCTTTTTCGATCAAATCGAGAAAGTCAAAGAATCTTTCAGAGATTATACTAAAATGACACTCAATACGATTTCAAGAAACAATCATCCAGAACAGAACTCCAATTGAGCAATTTATAATAGAAAGAGCACGTTCTGAGCAATATCTTAAGATGAATGTTGAAAAATTGAGTGAAAGACAGTTGCAAATTCAACAGTGCAATGTTCAAGAGGTTCAATCATCGGTTTACAATTCAGGAGATTGAAACAAGCGCTGGATTTGTATCAGATGAAGAAGATTGAGAAGAAGGAATTGGAAGCACATTACGTTTTCATGCAAAGATTCAGGAAAGTCATACCTGCAAATCAAGTTTCATTGAAACGCATTGAAACATGTAAAAAATCAATGATGAAAGTAATGGCTGTTATGCAAATGAAAGACGACATTCTGAGCAACCTGAATCCATTAATGACACATATGTTTTGGAGAAGGATGATAGCAATGTCACTCCTGATTCATCAAATATATGTAATAATGATAATCAGGTTGACCAAAATGCTGCAGAATGTGCTGATGAGCGTGCTGCGCTTGCTAATTTAATTCAAATTTAACTCTTGATACTGAGGAAAACAAAACGATTTTAAAGCAATTAAAGAAAGCAAACGCATCATTGACTCAGAATTGGAGAGTAATGCAAAAACTAACATTGATGATACTAGTAGGGCCTTGGGGAGGCGACTAGCAGTCGGGATAAGTTCCTCTATTGCACTTCAACCAACAGACTAGCTTGAAGAGTATACGGCCTTAATGACCTAACGAGTGATTATAAAATACTTCAAACAAAGTTAAATGAAACTCTAAGACTATTAGCTCTTAAAGACATTGACATAAAAGAGGGTTTAAAAACTAAAGACCTGATAAAATTTTAGTTGTCCATTAAAAACACTATGCGCTAGTCAAAAGAGTCTTTTAAACTAGGTCACAAATAGAAGGACAACTCAATAGCGAGGAAAAGTAAGGTTATTTCGGATTTAAAGGTTAAGGAAGGAAAAGACATTGACACGATGATTGAAATGGACAAACAAATAAAGTTTTTAAATGAAATTCTTTATAAACGCAATCAGTCAATTCAGACCATTCACATGTTAGCACCCAAATGCGCAACGTATAATGGTAGATCAACCTTTGCTAATCCAAAGTACCTCAAGAAAGCTCAATCTGAAAAGCCTCGTTTGTATGAGATCCCATATGATACTTCTGTCCTGCAAACAGATTTTGCCCCAATGGGAAAGACATGACTCTTAAAAAGGAGAGTAACAAAAATTGGATAAAGACAAAGTGAAACCATATAATTACACATATCAAAACAGTCTTTATGAAACTTTCAAACCACCATCCAAAACCTATCTTGATCAGTTGGAACGCGCTAAAGAAGTTAGGAAGACAATGTGGAGAAAAACGTTTAACAGAACAAAACCAAACATTGCTAAAAACGTGTCCTTTCTACCCATTTCTAAATCCATTAGTAAAAGTAGACAAGTTTATAACGAAATGACAAACAACTTCCAATCATTTTGAACAATTTGTGAACAAACTTGGTCTAATCATACTAATAGTGCATTTCCTAACCCAACTGCTAAGAGTATTGGAAGTTTTGATCAAACCTTTATAATCCCTTTTCAGACAAAACTATACTGGACAGTCATTGTTTTGTTCATGAACTAAAAACAGAAATGCATGACGATTTGGAGTACGTTAAATCCCTTGAAAAGGAGGTTGACGAACTTGAATCTGAAAAGGCTGATTTTTCAAACATTTATGATCTACTTCTCGAAGAGTGTGTGTCTAAAGATGTTATATGTTCATATTTGCATTCTCTGTCTGATTTAAATGCTAATACTGAATTACAATGCTTGTATCTTCATCAAGTCAAAGAATGTGCATGTCTGCACAAAAGCTTTCGAAACAAACAAATCTGTTAACCAAAGAAGTTCATAATATATATGTTAAAAGTTTTTCTAAACTGAAAACACCGATTCTCTTGAACTTGCTTTTACAACAATGTAAAGACAAATGAACAACATCAAGTTTCAAAGAAAACGGATCTAATGTATTTCGAAAAGAACGTGAACAATATCATGAAATACAAGATTTGAAGGCTCAAATGCAAGACAAGAACATAGCCATAAGTGAGTTAAAGAAACTCATCGAGAACTGCAAGGGAAAGTCTGTGGAAACTCAGTTTAAAATAACCAATCTATTGTTCATCAACCAAATGCTCAACGAATTCCAAAACCAGCAGTTTAGTAAAACCCGACTCCTTTTCAAATTCTCCTGAATGAGAAGTTTTTCCAAACGAAACCGTCGGTTTATAAAAACTAATGTTTCGATGGTTTTGTTTAAACAAGTCACTCAACAAAATTTGCCTCATATTAGTAAAACAAGCAGTTTCGAAACCACCAATGTGATTGCTACTCTGGCCCCTCTCGGAATAACGCCAAAGCAAGTGTCACATCAGATTCACCAAGGGAAAAAGTAGCCAAATGACATGGGTTCATAACCAATACCTAGAGAAGAGCAAGAAAAGTGCACAACTTTTATAAAGACAAAGAAGTGATGGAAACCTAGTATGAATTGATCTGCTATATTACCCAACACAGCTCAATGGTTGCAAACAAAAACCAGGAATTGGCAAGCATCAATGAGTAGTCGGGTTTCAAACAAAGATGTTCACTTAGGAGAACATAGGAAACAAAAGCCTTTCTTGAAGTTCAATGAACTTACAATGTCCTACATGCAAAAAGTGCCTTTACTGTGCAAATCATGATGAATCGTCTTAGATACCTCTCAAGGTTAATCCTCGCCTCTGCACATAAAAAAAATTCAAAAAAAAAATAAGGATAACAAAATCCCATAAGACAACAAAGAAATATAGCCCGTAGGAACAAGTCAAGTGCATCTAAGAAACCAAAAAGACAGATCCCCACAGGACATAGTCTCAAACAAAAAGACTACCACTGTCCCTGAGAAAACAATGAACCTAGATCTATGTCTTAGGTGGAAACCCAACGGTTAGAATCTTTAGTAATGTTCGTCTTAGGTGGATTCCCACAGGAAAGTTACTCAACTCTTGCACGAGCAAGGTTGACAGTGAACCCACGCATGGTTCAATAGTAGATATCCCTCATATTCATGCATGCAAACAAACTCTGGGTTTAAGTGCATGTACGTCATTCAATGGTCAAAAGCAACAAGAATTAACCTAAATGCAGATGCACTATACAATGAAAAGCAGGAAAATCTAAGAGTGTGGTTGCTGAAATTTTTGATATCTAAGAAACCAGTGCCAGAATGGTTTCACAAAAGATGAAATCTTCAAAATGATGTTTGGAACCCAACATTTTCAAGCTCTCGTCAAACCGATAAAATGCGTCTGCTAAAAATAACACTTCAGGCCCCGTTCCTCAATGTATCCCAAGACGTGTTGGGATCGCAGCATATCAAGCTCGTCTTCATGGCGAATGAACGTTTTTCACATCATTCAAGCCTCGTTCTTCATCAAAATGACTTCGGATCATAACCGTTCAGACCTCGATTCAAGTCCACAGCACTGACCATCTCCAATTCAAAGCTGGAGCCAAAAGTTGTTCCTCTAGCAGTCAAGACAGCTACATCACGACAAGAGTTGGAATTACTATTCCACCATCAAATAGCAATGCTAAGGACAACAGGTAAATAAATACAAAAATCAGAAAAAACAGAAAATTTTTTTCGAAAATAATCTTCTCGACATGTCTCTTGGAATCGATAACATTTACGTGCTTAGAAATGTCGATTAACATTGACACGATCGGTAAATGAAGTTCTAGCTAGAGTTGCAAATAGAATTCAACAACATGTCATTTCTAATTTTCTAAATGGCTTATGTGCAAATGTCAGTACATAACCCGGACTTCAAATAAAGGAAGGTTTATAACTTATCCTCCCACCGATAAATTAATGTTTCATCCGGTCTTGAGCCTGTTCTACAAGACATTCAATGTATTCAGCTCAAGAAAAAGGAAAGTGGTAACGTTTCAAGGCGCTTACCTTACCGTTAGAAGAGAAGTCTTCTAACATCTGGTTTTCTAAAATGAACACATTTTTCAAGAATTTCTCATGACAATTCATAAACTTTTCAAAGATTTGTGTTTTCAACACTACCAACCCTCACAAATGTTTTCAAAAGACAACAATTTCTCAATTGGTCCTATTCTTGAGGGGGAGTTTTTCGAAAAACAAAGTTTTAATGTTCTTGGATACATCATCAACGACCATTCTTATGTATTCCAAAACATTATCCAAAATTACCAAACCAATTCATGCAGACCATATATTCTCCACATAATTTTCAACATATTTTAAACACAAGGTATTTTAAAAACTAAGTGATTATGTATTTAAAATAAGGGGAGAAAATTTAATTAAAAAATGAATCTCAGCGACTCAATGTGCTGAACAGAAGAAAAGGTTTTTTTTATTGTTCGATCTTATACCCAACAACCACTTAATTTCCACGACGATTCTGAAGTCATGAAGGTGGTAAGGTTTATAATCAATCCTATATCCAACCAGAACCGGAGGATCTACCCAAGGATAATCCAAAGTTAGAAATAGCAGTCCTTAGGTATGATTGGAGATGAATGTATATGGGAATAATGCCGACTAAGATTGAGTTAACACTGGAACAATCACAACAAGGTGTTAGTAATGACGTCTTGGTATGCATTGAAGGCGTTGAAGAATGAAAAAGAAAAAGAAATGTATGGATAAAGGGTCTAAAGAAAGAAGCCCTCCACACAACTTAAGGCAGAAACCGGGTCAATACATATGCTGTCAGAATCACAAGTTGATTGCTGACATTGAAAACGACATCATGGACCCAGTGATGCAATGCACAACCCTTCCCAGCCATTCGGGTTTCTCTCAACAGAAACTTGTCTCATTTGTCACGGAGATACACACGTTATCTATTGACATCTCACTCCGAGATTGTTGATATTGAATAGGTGGCAATATGCTCCAGCCTCCGAGTACTAAAACCAAAATGCACTAATCGAGTCTAGAGCCAAGAGATCAATCAAAATCTCGTTAGGACACATTCCATTTCAAACACTTGTTGAACATCATCAGGTTCACAAGCTGTTATCAAGAGTCCTACGCAATATCATTGTGATATTTGCCAGAACATTCAGAGTGATACTCTTTAGTATTCACAATGACGAATGGAAATCCTTCCAGTGTCATCATCAAACAACACTGCGGTAGGTGACTTGCGAGATTCTATATGAATCAAACTTGTGACAACTGGATATCGATTTGGTCCAGTAAATGAATTGACGGTTGATGAATTTTGATAAAAACATGACACTCTCGATGTGTTACAAAAACTCTTTAACGAGTGACACGTCGATTGATTTTCAAATCAATTTTCTCGTTTATCACTAACGTAAACCTGCAGGTCAAACGGTGGTGATGGCAACCTCAATCCCATTCAAATGCTCAATCTACGAAGACATACTATCTAGAAAGCTCAAGATTTAAAGACAAAGACTTCCGCAAACTCTGATTTGAAGCTTTCAAGATAATGCAAAAGTATGAGCATGTTGGTCAAAGACATAAGATCGCAAGATGGCAAAGACGATAAAGACAATGACAAAGGCTCAAAGTCAAGATCGCAAAGCATGAAGGAACAAGATTACAACGAAGACAAAGACCAAGAACACTCGAGCTTAAACGACAAAAGCAATCTCACTGATCTCATGAAGGAGTGTCATCAATGAACTCACTTCGGGGGAGATTGTTAGCCTCAATTTTATTGAGTCAATAAAGGAAGCTCGTTCCCGTGTTCAAGACCTCACTTCGGGGGAGATTGTTAGCCTCAATTTATTGAGTCGAACAAGGAAGTTCGGTCACTCTATGATGGAGCTTCGGTCTTTAATTAGTTAATGTTGTAATAGGATAATATCGGGAATCGGGCTCGATAGTTAATCTAATATTGTATATGTTTCGGGTTTAATCCCAAGCAAAACCCGAGCCCGAGTCCTAGTTAAATATCCCGCGTGTACCTTTAGCGTGACGGGGTATATAAGCTTTTTCTTATTTAGAAGTTGAAAAGTTATTCATTTTTCATATAATTTCATTTTCTCTTTTCTCTCATCTCTCTCTCTCTCTCTTCTTTCTCTCTCTAAACAACTCAATCTCTCTTTCTCATTTCTAGTTTGATTCGTGATTAATTCGTGTTATGAAGTGTTAATCGGGAACCTACATCATGACGCCGTCGCTTTATGATGGCGACGCCGTCTCCACGCGCTGTATGCACTCTTCATGATTCTTGGTGTAGAGTCGTAATCTTGTCCGTTTCTACTCCAAATGAGCCCAAGTCACGTGTATTTCCTTCAAATGCGAAAAGTGTATAAATTATAAAATGACACATCATCAATACTCTAATGATGGAAAAGCCTGACTATAGAAAGTCGCAAGTTGCTAAAACCTACTGAGGTATAACGTATGCAGAGAGTTCCTTACGCTTCGGCCATAACTTCAATCATTTATGCGGTCAGATGCACTAGACCTGGTGTTTCCTTTGCGCAAAATTTATGTAGTCATTTTTAGCAAAATCCTGGTGAGATTCACTAGACTGCTGTAAAAACTATTCTTAAGTATTTGAGGAATACTAAAGATATGGTTCTTGTGTATGGGGCAAAACCTAAAGATGAGCTGAAAGTATCATGTTATGCTGATGCAAGTTTTCAAATGGATAAGGATAGTACAAAATCTCAAACGGGATATGTGTTCGTACTTAATGGTGGAGCCGTGGACTGGAAGAGTGCCAAGCAAAGTACTACTGCTATGTCTTCTACAGAAGCTGAGTACATTGTTGCTGCTGAAGCATCAATGGAAGCAGTCTAGATGAGGAAATTTATTGATGGACTTGGAGGTGTCATGCCATTAAATAAAAGGCCTGTGAAGATGCTATGTGACAATAAGCCTGCATTAGCTATCGGCAGTGATCCTGGAATCTCAAAGGGAGCCAGACGTTTTCAAAGGAAATATCACTACATTCGTGAAGTAATTTAAGATGGTGAAATTGTCCTTAAGAAAGTTCACACAGATGACAACGTAGCTGATCTGTTTACAAAACCAATCCTATTTAGTAAGCATTTTGAACATGCTATGGCGATTGGAGTTGTTCATGCTAGTAGTCTCATGTAAATTTGTGATGTATTAGTTGGTATTTGGATAATGGGATGTTAAATGATTGTTATTTTGCTTTTGAATGAATTAATAATATACGTGGTATCTTGTTTTTATTTCTCATAATAATTGTGTCCTATATTTGCATGTTTATATCCATGAATGACTTGTCGCATTCTAAAGCTATGTCCATTACTAGTTAACGATATGGGAATATTGTTAAGACAAGGTAAATGTGAGTGTCTGGTTGTATTTCGGAGAATACGTAAAGATGATTCTGCCAACTTCGCATGTTATTCAATGAGGTTGAATATTGGATACCCCACCGTGTGATAATCACTTTATGGATCGACATCATTGGGTGCATTACACACATGGTGAAAGTTATGTTTATCCTTAGACTTGAGATGCAAGCAGGTTTTGCATGTATAGATAGCATTTCTTGATAATAAGCTTACCGCTAGTCTGTCAAAAGGTATTTATACGGGCTATTTTCATAAGTGTTTTGAAGTATATGACGGACACTTATAGTCTAAATAGAATTTGTTCATCCACTTGAGTGGGAGTTAGATACTTACTGGGCCCCTCGTTGGTATGATCACATATTTGCATGGTCGTGCCCAACATGTAGTTAAGATGATTCTTTTTACATTTGGTGATATGAATCAAGTACAGATGCGAGAAACAGAATCATTAAAGTATGGAATGACTATTGATCCATATCCATATTTAACATGTATCTGAAACAAAGGGATAGGACTAACTGAATCCATAGAAGGTTGAGTTGTTTTCCAAAAACTGCAAACTTAGGTATTTCTGGGAGCATTGATGATGTTGCTAGATTATTTGTCAATGTTAGTATGTTATATAATATGAATGAGACATTCGCAAGTGGGAGCTGTTGGGTTTGTGCTCATGTCATACGAATATTTATACAGCTAGAAATACGTGAGCCTACAGGGTCACACACGTTATATATTTAGGTATCATTCTATTAATGTTAATAATAATATAATTGTATATTTATTATTTATATTAATATATGATTTGACGAATAAACACTAACGGTCGTTTATTAGTTAATTAATTGTAACTAACTAATAAGGCTTTTTAATTAATGGGTAATTAAATGTAGTTAACCATAAATAATTAGAAAAGTCAAAAAGCCAACCCAAGGGGTGTTTGGGTTGTGTTCGAATGGTTATAGACCCAAGGGGGTTTGGATTGGGATTTGAGCTATCTTTTCCTACAAGGAATCTAATTTAGGTAAACCCTAAATCTATCCCTATATAAGGAGGATCCTAGAGCTCATTATTCTTAATCCCTTGTCTCTCCTCTCTTGGTTCGATTGAAACAAACAACCCTAAATAGTTTTCTGGTTTTGTTTATTAGTGTTCACATATTCGTTGGTCAAGAACTAGCATTCGGGTGATACTGCTTGACGTGTAGTGTATGAACTTCGTGGAGGTTACTTACTTTAGTAATTAGAAGTAGTTTCGGTAAAGCACGTTTATTACACACGTGTGTGTACTTTAAGATCCTCGTTCGTCACTAGCTTGAGTGCTAACGGTATGTTTCGTTATTTATGTTTTATGTGTTAATTATATATGCTATATGAATAGATCCGCTGCGTAGCTCGTAGAATATTAATTGTAATATTATTTGTTATTAGATAACAATTTCCAACACAAACAACCAGGCCAAATACGAGGCACTGTTGGCAGGATTGAGAATTGCAAAGTAAATGAGGGTACAATCAGTGTCCGTCAATGTGGATTCCAAATTGGTGGCCAGCCAGATCAATGGTAGCTATGTGGTCTGCCAAGAGCGTATGATCATATACCTAACCAAGGCCAAAGAATACATCAAATGCTCCAAAAGCTTTAAAATCAGGAACATACCACAGAACCAAAACCAAAAGGCGGGCGTGTTAAGCAAGTTGGCCTCGATAGCTTTCAATCACCTCACCAAGGAAATCTTGGTCGAAACATTAGAGGCGCCATCAACCGAAAGGCAGGAGATAAATACAATCGTAGAGTTAGAAGGAGGCAATTGGATGACCCCTATCGTCTAGTGCTTGAATGAAGGAAAATGACCGAAGGACCCTAATGAAGCACGAGCATTGCGGATGGAAATAAACCAATACGTCATAGAAGAAAGTGTCTTGTTCAAGAGGTCATACCTAATGCCTATGCTCCGGTGCGTTGGCCCATTATAGGCTAATTATGTAATTTGGGAAATACACATTCTATCATGCAGCATGCACTTGAAGCCCAGAGCGGTGGTTGCAAAAGCAATCCATCAAGATTATTACTGACCAACAATGCACCAGGACGCAAGAGAAGAGATTCCCAAATATGACTCATGCCATATCCACGCCTCAGTACTAAAACTGCCTAAAACCGTAATGACTTCAATCACGGCCCTATGGCCATTCTTTTAGTGGGGAATGGATGTGTTGGGACCGTTTCCTGAAGCTTCAGGAAAAGTGAAGTTTGTAATTGTGGCGATTGACTATTTTACCAAATGGATTGAGGCCAAACTGCTGGCCAAAACAACAGGGAAGGAAGTAAAGAAATTTGTCTAGGACAACATTGTGTGCAGGTTTGGCTTGCCAAGGATAATTGTCACGGACAACGACACAAAATTCATTAATGACCCCTTTAAAATTTGGTGCAAAAAACTCAACATCAAGCAAATAAACACAGCCGTTACAAACCCCCAGGCTAATGGCCTAGTGGAGCGGGCAAACAGAAGTCTGATGGAAGAAATTAAAACAAGGTTGGGAAGAGAGAGAAAGGTTTGGATAGATGAACTACCTAACGTATCGTGGGCTCATCGAACGTCATTGAAAACCAGCAATGGTGAAACACCATACAACTTAACATTTGGGAGTGAGGCAGTCATCCCAGTAAAAATTGGCATGCCAACCCACCGGACCATGATGGTCAAATAAGGGGCACTCAATGAGGAGGAAATACGATTGAACTTAGACTTGTTACAGGAAAGAAAAGAGGCAGCCGCAATCCGTGAGGCGAGATACAAAATGAAGATGGAAACTACTACAACAAAAGAGTGCGACATGTCTCCTTCAAGGTGGGGGAATATGTCTACCAAAGAAACAAAGCAAGCCGCGTGGAAAACTTAGGAAAGCTGGGTCCAAAATGGGAAGGCCCATACCTAGTGACAGAAGCATATCAGAATGGATCCTACAAGCTAGAAACCATGGTTGGAAGAGAGGTGCCACGAACTTGGCACGCAATCAACTTAAGAAAATACTACTTATAGGTGTTATTGTTTTAAGAATTATGTACCGTCAATGTGATCATTCAAAAATATTAATGACAATCAAGTTATCCCCCAAGATATGGGTATAATAATTTTCTAGCATAATACAACGGTTAAGATACCAAACATAAGGATATAGTAACTCCGGTTAGGTGGCTGATCACCCCCAATTGATACATGTAGTCAATGTTTGTTATGCTTAAGTAGACAAATTATTATGTGACTCGGATGCAAACCGGTTTGTAGCACCTACCGGTTGGGGCGTAGTCAATGTCTAATGAATAGACAAATTATTATGTGACTCGGATGCCAATCGATTTGCTAGCACCTACCGGTTAGGGCGTAGTCAATGTCTAATGAATAGACAAATTATTATGTGACTCGGATGTCAACCGGTTTGCTAGCACCTACCGGTTAGGGTGTAGTCAATGTCTAATGAATAGACAAATTATTATGTGACTCGGATGCCAACCGGTTTGCTAGCACCTACCGGTTGAGGCGTAGTTAATGTCTAGGGAGCATAGACAAATTATTATGTGACTCGACGGACGGCTCGCTACCTCCGAGTAAATTTTTCATAGTCAATGTCTATGGGAGTAGATAAAGTATTATGTGATCTCTGGCCGGACCGCTAATCCCCTCCAGTCGGTATAAATGATCAATATCTATGTCTCAAGAACAAAGAAATTATTATGTGACCTCAAACAAACTGCCAAACCCCTCCGCTTGACACAAGTGGTCAATAACTATGTCTTGAAAATACAAAAAGAAAAGAATTGGAGCAATACAACATAACAGTAAAACTAAGGTAGTCCATTCATACAATATACAGATACGTACGGTGCAACGGCAACACAAGCACATGAATATTACAGCATTGTTTGACAAAATAATGGATGCCACGGTTGGCTTTAAGGGATACAAAACAAATTGCAAATGGCTAACTAACATAAAACCTAAAGACTTAGCCATATGATGTCGTTGGGGTATCACGAGGCCCTTGACCAGGCGTTAGACCAGTTTCATCCGGAATAACATTTTGAAGGCCGGTATGATCAAGAAGATAGGCGCGCACAACCTTATCCACATATGGATATTGCTCCATAAAAGTACTGGAAGAGGCGGGATCCACGTTGGGAGTGGCCTTAAGGATAGCCTGAATATCCTCGTCCTTACGACCAATAGAAATATCGTCCATAAAGCCTTTTCCGACGGCAAGACTGAATGCTTCACCCAAAGACTATTTGTATTCGGCGCTCTGATGTAGTCGGCGGACAAAGGTAGGGAGATACTCATTGATGATTTTTCGCCTTACCATCTCTCCTTGCCCGCACTCGATAGCAAACTTCTCTCTATCAAGCCTCACTTGGTGAGCCTCTTCCTCGGACTTCTTCGAATCCTCTTCAAGCTGTTTAATGCAACCCGCTTGCTTAGCATTAGTTTCTTCCATCTCCTTTTTTTCCTCTTCCAACTCTTCTACCCTCTCTTGCAAACCCTTCTCTCGGACCAAGGCACCATTGTAATCTTGAGATAGCTGATCATAAGCAGAAACATTTTCGTCATAGGTCGATTGAAGTTTCGCCATCTCATTTTTACACTCTTTGTAGCGAGCCTTAGTATCCTTGCAAGACTCGTGAGCATAAACAAGGTCAGCATGCTCCTCAGACAGAGCCTCAAACCGGAGAAGAACATTTTCTTGTTGTTGGGCTGCCTGGCATAACAACCGTCAGGACCGTTTAACAAAGGACTTATCCGACACGCCCTCATTAAAAAACTCGACATCCGTCAGAGTAAAAAGATTTGACATCATGTCCCTGCAATCGTGGGTGTTATCCATCCGGTTGGAGTCGGTAAGCCCCCACTGGGGAGTAAAAGGCAAGTTACCAAATCGTTCAGCAGAGTAACCTGTCAAACCCCGTGTAAGTATAAGGAAAAAACAAGACAAGACAAAAAAGGGTGCTTACTCGCTTTGGTACCCGCAGCGACCTCATCACGCGTTTGGCTTCTTTACGGAATCAATGAGGGCGCCTAAAAAAGAGGAAGAAACACACATAAAGTATTAGAAAAAACCAAAACAATGTATGGGTAGTCATAAACACGGTGTAAATCAAGGACCAAACCGGAACATACATGACTGGCATACAGGACTTGGATGGGTACGTAACCCAGATAACTCAGCATTATCACCATGTCCCTCGTTAACAGGATCTGCGTTATCAAGACCATCGTTCGCCCTCTCATCGATCGGGGGCTCCTCAACGTTTTCAGTAATTACGTTAGGACGTGGAGACTCTTGCTCATCAGTCTAAAATCTCAAAATATCTAACCGGCCGGGAGAGGCACCGCCAGAATGTAAGCCTCATCGGCCAGGGCCTCCAAGGGTTTAGAATGATTTATGGGAATATGCGATGAGACGTGCTCAGGACCCACGTTAACCGGGGGGTCTCTGGGTGTGTCTTCCTCTTCTTTCGGGAGGCACCTCCCTCACTGGCACGTTTTCTGCTGACGACCTTCTCAATATGAACATCATCATCAGCCTTCGCAGCAGCTTTTGCCTCAGCTTTCTTTTTCTTCTTTTCCTTATCATCAAGCACTTTTCTGCAAGCAAGCTCGGCCACCTCCATATCCCCAGTCTTGGGAGGAATATCCTCCAGACGGTTAGCCGAGGGAGTCAAGTGAGTTTGTAAGACCGCGTCGGGCGACATAAGGGTCCCGACGGCAACCTTACAACCTTGGAGGTTAGAAAGGCGTAAAAACTCGGCCATGGTAAGCACTGTAAAAAAATATATGTATATAAGACAACAAAGCATGTGGTAAGAAACACGAAACAATAATAACTAAACAAAGTAAGTTGATAACAAAAATAAGGGTATTAACCTTCCCCTCCGGACCCTTTAAAATTGGAACATGGCCGACATTCTTCCAAACACGAGATAAACCATCAACATACAAAAGGCTGGGGGCCGGTTTATGAAGAGTTATCATGACCTCTCGTAGTTTAGCAACATCTTGTTCGCTATATTCTGTGGGTTTTGGAAAAGGATCCGCCACGCTCGAGTCATGGTGCCTCCAAGCCATAGCAATGGGGGCAGCCCTTCGGTCAACTAGAAAAAATTTATCCTTCCATTTCTTTAGACTTGTAGAGGCATCCTTAAAACATGGTTTACAATTCTTCCCGGTCCTACTCTGGAAAGAAAACCAATTCCCTTGTTTGCACAACTTGTAGAAAGCGCGAAAAAGAGGAACATTAGGGACGATACCCAAAGCACGACAATACATCTCAGATATAGTAGTGCGATTTATGCCTATGGGGACCAATTGGGAAATATGTACGCAAAAATACTCCACTACCTTTAAGAAAAATGTGGAAAAACGCACCCTCAAACTCGCTTGCCGGAAATGATGAACGTATAACCCTATAGCATCATTAGGTAACTGGTCCATAGTCATACCGTTAGGCACCACACGCGGGTGCAAGTCCTCCGAACTCCCATAACACTTAACAAGCCATGTAACGTGGGTCTTAGTCAGAGAAGAATGGTAGAGGTGCATATCAAATTTAGGCAAGACGACATCCTCTAATGCAGGGTTCGTCAGATCGGCATCCGGGATGTTATAATCATCAGAGTAATCCAACGACATCGTAAAGGATCCGAAGGGAAGGAAGGTAAACTTTAAAGAAAGAAGTCAAGAAATAAACACACATGAAGAAGACGTGAGACGAGCTTAAGAAGTACGCGGAGTGAGAGCAGTTAAAAGGAAGAGATAGCTGTAAAAATAAGGAGAGAACCCTTATTTATAGAGAAGAAATGGAAGAACTCAAATGTGGCGTCATGTCAGAGCGTGACGTGGTTTAATCATAGCCACACAAGGGAAATTACCAGGACACGTGACGTCATCACACTCTCCCAGGGATGACTCATCAGATCTTTTTAACCCTCATTAATTATGAGTATTGTCGAATATCATTAATTAAGCTTGGCTGAAAGACTAAAAAAACACACAAAGCCTCTTTTCTTAAAATCGTGAGTATTGCATCAACACTCGTGTTGATACAACACTGGGGGGGACATGTTCGTGTATATGGTCGCTAGGCCCAGGCCGCACGACCCTTACACTTAGGACAGACTAAAGCCACAAGTAACATCCGGCAAAGGTCTCCCGGCCTTGACGTGGCACATTAAAGGATAAGTACATAGAAACATCAGGAAAGACCAACACGCCCTATTGACCGGGCAACCCCCTAACATCCTTCGGTTTATAGCAATACTCAGACCTGCGCCATCAACCCGGGATTTAAGGGATCTTGCTCCCCACGTGGATATGCCGCCTGACAAAAGTATGAGGTAATTCGGCGCTACCATCCCTTAGGTGTCAGGAACAGTACCTCTCAATAGTGCTTTGGGTAGTATAAATACCCCAAGCTCATTTAATGCAATCCATCTACTTCATACATACATTTACTATACTTGAACGTATGGCCTCCCGGCTATCACTATAATCCATTACTTACTCTCACGCCGGAGCTTGGTCCTGGGGTCAAACTTGAGGCGAGGCTAACGTGTGTTCCTTTCTGAGGCTCAAGAATCAGGCTTAGAGGGACATCTCTCCATCTAGCAAATATTTACATCAAAAGATACCATGTTGAACAATGAAAACTCAGTAAGAGATATTATATTATTAATAAGATATCTATAATGCAGTTACATCTTAAACCCCTTGTGGACCCAAAACCACAATTAGGCTTGGGTCACATTTATCGTCCAATACAATGTACTATTCTAAAAAAATCACCATCAAATGCCTTGGTGCTAAGTCATCCAAGATCTTCATAGAGAATCTATAGTTCAAACATCACCAAGTTCGCATTTGAGAGGATCAAGAAAAAGTCAGAGACAGTCACAAATATTTCTCAAGTACACCGCGAATATTCGAGTCAAAAAATCATCCTACCCCGATAAGCTGAATAGATAAAACCTCATTCGTTTATGTTATAATTTATGATCACAGAAATTTGAGAGTCGTGTAAACACTTTCAGATTGAAGTATTTCGATGGTTCTATCAAAATCTCAAATCGGATAAAACTCAGATTAAGAATCGAGAATATGTTTTTGTTATGAAAAAACAAACCAGAGATGAGATTGATAATATATGTGACCAACAAAACTGAATATCGATTGTAACCGCCATAGCAGTTATTTAACTACCGAATTAGTTAATTTAAGGGGCAAAAATCAAGTCCATAATTCCGGGAATTTTATTTTTAAGTGCGTTTTTAACATAGCACTTTACACCAAAAAAAATTCCAGGCTCGACCCCAGCCAGGGGCTCTGCCCCTTGGACCCTGCTACCAGGGGCGCTGCCCCCGGACCCCCGTGATTTGGGGCTTCGCCCCCGAATGATAATCAAAATAACGTCATACAAGTGTGCACTTCGCACAACCCCGACTTGTTGAACATTTATCACGATTATACATTGGTCAACTAAGTCAATCAATTACACTTAAATCATATTGGTGATGCAAAATCACCAACAATTTACTTCTATTACTGTTTCACAAAATAAATCGGTTTGAAAATACATCTAACACAAGATTACTATTTCACAAATAAACCGGTTTGTCATATTTTTTTGTTTAATTAATACATTGTATTATCGTAAAAAAATTGACGCGTGTGACTGTAAAGTTTGAACTTAAATCTCTTAGTAGAAAATCTCATGCATCGATCACTAGAGTATAACTTTTAAAGTCAAGTCTCCACAACATTGTAGTTATAGATTCACTTAATTTGCAATGAATTGACATTTAAAGACTCCACAACATTATAGTTATAGATTCATTTAATTTGCAATGAATTAACATTTAAAGATATTAGCCGGATATTCACGCGTTGCAGCGACGGTTAACATGTAATTAAAAAATTTCGACAAAAAATGTTTTCTAATAATACGTTTTTTATGACAATAACTTTATAGAAGATGAGATTTTAGGTTATAATAACATCTAACAATGGCAAACTATAACATTATGTCATTATGTTAAAAGTATATAGTAAATAACATATATTAGTATATATTTATATAAATTAATTTGGGGCAATTTTTGTTTAATATTATACGTATTTATATTAAAAATTAATAAAAATGTGGCCCTTTACAAGTGGAGGCCCTGTGCGACGCACTTCTTGCACACCCTTTCGAGACCCCTCACATTATGTTAAAAGTATATAGTAAATAACATATATTAGTATAGATTGTATAAATTAATTTGGGGCAAGTTTTATTTTAAGAATGTTCTAATGTGTTTGAGTAAAGTATTTAAGAATTTATTATGATAGCTTATTTGATTAGTACCGATTACCATACTATCATGGTGGTTTATTGATTGTATTTGTAAATTCATAGTAGAAATACAGTAATAAGTAGAAGAGCAACATAACCAAAATTAGATAGAATAATGTAAAAAATTTGCTCGGTACAATAACCCCAAAAATCATTAACTAACATCATGAGCATGAGTCATGAACTGAACCGAACAGCACAGACATGCAATAAAAAAGCCCCAACAAAGACCGGACAATATGAACCTCAGTTGGGACCGGGACGCTTCCTGTCCAGAACGAGCATGCCCGAACTCTGATTTTTCCTTCTGTTTCTGGACTACATAGCTATGCCCATGTATCGTGCGGTTATCTATTAGTAAGCACCACATGTGGTTTAAATAGCACATATTTAAGTAAAATAAGCAATGTGCTAATGCTCGCAGAGATGTAAACACCAACATACAAGATAATCTTAGTTAGAGGAATTAGAGCTTATACCCATGTAAACACCAACATACAAGAAGATAATCTTAGTTAGAGGAATGAAAGCTTATACCCACTCGATCTTACCACAACCTCGATCAAATGAAACCCTCGATTATATTGTTCTTTCCAATGTTGTAAATGTCGTAGGCGCTACTTGACCGGTAGGATACGTTGCAGCTAGTAATCGGCTAGGCGGGGATTAATCAAACATAAAACATAACATGTATTTGTGGTGTCTGCACTGGGCCGAACAGAACAAAAAGAAGAAAAAAAACTTGAAATAAAAATAAGGTTGACTGCTTGACCAAGTTGACCAACTTTGACAGATTCCGACTTAATATACACTGATTACCTCCGAAACGCATCAGAAAGTGCCCGGCTGGCGCCTAGACGCCGGTTAGTTGGCCGCCTAGGCCGATTTCTGCAACATTGGTTCCTTCTGATTATGAAATATAATATTGAGCACATTTACATGTACAACTTTGTAAAATAGGTAACACCGACTTTTAAGCATCTAGCTATGTGACTCGATATCAAAATTAAAAGTAAACCTAAAGCAAAACCAAAAACTATGACTAAAGCGTAGAAATGTATACTACACATTACGGTTATAAGTTACCATGTCATAAATTATTGGCAAGACCTTAACCTGGTATGAGCTGGAGCCTACGCTTTCAAATGATGCAGAATTGCATATTAAGTATGCATTCATCAGCATTAGATGATATGAAACGAATGAACCTTAATTCTTAATTGATCATGAGCTACGAGATGATTACACCATGCTCCACCAACCACCATCGTTAGATCTATGAGTATAAAAGTACCAGAACATTTCTACAAACCATCCTCTCATGGTCGTATGGGATGCCATAACCTGATAATGTTATATTCTTTGATGAGAATATAATTACAAATCACTTGATGAGAGTAACCAAAACAATTAAAGAAGGAAGTGAAAGGCCAGTAAGAATCTGACTTTCTAGGGTCAAACAGCTGGCTTTTGACTTCAAACATTACTAAAGCTACTTTGAAAATTATATGGAGTTTTTGTCAGACAAATTATGCTTTTTATACAAAAAGAGAAATGGCTATGTTATCTTAACAATTTTCATAGAAAGTTCAAAAAGTCACACATGAAAAGGCACTTTGAGTTTCAGGGTCAAACCACAATAAGAATTTTTCTCTTCAACCAGTCAACTAAGTAACCACATTAGAATCTACAGCTGCTAATAATATTAAAACTTGCATGTCAGATCTAAGAACACTGCATCAATTCGGACATGAAAGTAACAGAGACCAGAAAGTCAAAACTTCTATACGTTTACCAAAGGGAAAGTGCATATGCGTACCCTAACAGTATAATATTGCTAATCATATTCGACAGTTGACACACTAACTATAAAGAAATTGTACATGTCAAAAATTAAGTGTTTTGGAGCAATCCAACATGTTCTGATCCACACATAAAACTTCCCAAGTACCCATTCTTAATAGAGCCCTGTTTTACCAAAAATGAGCACACTAGACGACTTACCACGTCAGGTGAGGAGTGGGGCTCTTCACTGACTTCACCAATCTTTCCTGAAACCTGAAACAGGAGAGTGAATATCACAAATGGCCTTAATGCTCTCTACTGCACCAAAACGGAAGCTTCAGTTACAGCAGATCCTACCTCTGGTAATTCAACATATACCAAGTCTCCTGCACGAGAAACTGTGCATATTCTGTGATACCAATGGTAACAGAGTTATCTTTGGCTTTGACCCATAACCATTCATAAGAGTCAGCATACTTCGAATCTTTCACAACACATTTACAAAATAGCAAACTAAATCTTCCAACACACGCTTATGTCTATACTTCTCAAAGCTGGATACTCATTAAAGGAGGGAGTGAAAATCTGTACAAAAAGAAGTAATGAATAGCACATAAATGGATTGTATCACATATTTCAAGATACTTATCACTCTAAAGGAATGTGTGAATGTGTTGAAAATCTGACTGTATGGATTTGAAGTTGCCATAATCAGATTTGTAAAGCTAATTATGATTTTGATTTTGAAGCATCAAAATAATCAAAATTTGAGATGCAGCTAACAAGTTGTTGGAACAAAGATGATTTTTTAGGTTGATTAAAAAAAATCATCGAATTATTCATAACTTCAATGACTTTGTTGCTACAAATTATTTGATTAATAAATGCTGCAATAATAACTTTGAAACTATACATCCAAAAACCCCTTCAAACATGAGAAGCTCACAATTCTTCCTTAAAAAAAATATCCAAACACCCTCCAACTACACTGACATGCGTAAAGAAGTATATCAAACTATGCACATGGACCTGAGGAAGGAAGAAGAATCACACTAATTCTGTTGGAATATTAAAGATACTGTAACATAAAAACTTGGAACAAGATGTGGGAATTTATTCATAACTACATGGACTAAGGCATAAATATTGGCAACTAGGATATTACCCCGCAGCCCCTCTTACAAAAACAGGTCAATGCCGAACAAAAACACACAATTCATAGTGTCAAAAGCTTGTCACTTGAGTAGTATGTTGCCTACATGCAAAATAACATCATGGAAAACACTTACATATTGCATACAATATACTTTCTTCTTTTAAAGCATTTCACAATAAAATATCAAATGGGAATGCATTTGAGAAACTACTAAAATCATAATGATTGCAGATATGATGATGTCATACAAGTCATATTGCGCTATATAATGGGTCATAAGGTCTTGATATGAGTTAATGGGTCTTGGGCCATTTAGCTTGTAACAAGCCATACTCGATTTTATCGAGTCATAATACAACACAATCGATATACAGGCCATAAAAATCATAATTGGTATTTATTTTAATCATCTTTAGTCTTTATTAGGTCATTATGCTTCATACATAGCAAAATATATGATATACAATGAGTCATTAGTGGCATGTGTTAGTTATTTTTTTTCCTTTTTGTATACGTATGATGTGTGTGTCTTCGTAGATACGAAGCTTGAAACAACAAACAACAAATGGAACTAACGCACGCCGAAAAAGCACACTAAGAAGAGAAATGAAAGAAGAGAGAAGAAATTTAAGAGCGCTTGGCAAAAGATGCTTCAAAGATTTCCACCTCCCACCAAGTATTGGTTCTTATATTGTTTAGTGGGCAATACTTTTATTGTTGTTACTGGATATGTTGTAATCTAATTTCGACATGTTAGACTGTTAGTAGATATGCTGTTGTTTTGGGTAACCTCGTAATCATGAAAAGGGTGGTTTCTGCATGAAAAGGGATATTGCAATGCAATTAATTACTGGAATAATGAAAGACTGATA
>BQNB010044590.1:0-18191 GCA_026074375.1 Tanacetum coccineum
CATTTTAAGTCCGTTTTTGGTTATTTTAGCTCGTTTTTAAAGGTAAAAGGTATGTGTAATTAAGCACATACCAAGGTGCTTCATCTTTACCTAAATTGACTCCTTTTACTCCGAATACCAACCTAGTGATCCCTTATCCTACTACTATTTTGGCTTTTCTATAATCTATAACTGCATTGGCGGTTGCTAGGAATCCTCTTCCTACTAGTAAAGGGGTTTTGGGGTCTTTCTTCATATCGATTACGTAGAAATCATTTAACAGTTTCAGTTTTCCTATGCGGACTTCCACGTCTTTAACAATCCTAACGGGGTAAGATTTGGTTCCGTCAGCCAACCCGAAGATACGATCAGTCTCTTCCAATAGTCCGATGTTAAGCTTTTTGAAGAGGTATAGCGGGATTATGTTTACACATGATCCTAAATCAGCTAAGGTGTCGAAAGGCTTTGAATCTCCTAATCTACAAGGTAGAGTGAATAGCCCCGGGTCTTCCATCTTTGCAGATACTTCTCATTGGATGAATGCTGACCCATTTTTGCCTAGTTCTAAGCTCTTCATGTATTTATCCAACTTTGCGTTATATATTGGAGTGTGAGCTAGGACTTCAAGTACCGGTAGGTTAAGATGTAAATCCTGGAATTCATCTTTAAGATTTGATTCGGGTTCTTTAGTTTGTTCTGTTCCAATCCCCATCCTGGTTTGCAACAGACTTGTATGGGAATGGCTTGCCTCCTTGGAACATGTTTTAATGACATTGATTGAAGTGGAGGGGTGAGATGAGCATTGGGGGTCAGTTGTTGGGTAAGAACGAGCAGACAAACTAAAGTGGTGGTGTTAACGTTCAGTTTCGGGTTCTTAACCGTGTCGCTAGGAAGTACTCCTGCCATTCGATCTGCGATGGCTTTCACGCTGTGTTAATTTTGTTGGTCATCTTGCTTTGCTGTTGTTTGAAATCGGCTTCAAACTTAGACAATCTAGCATCTTGAGATGCCATGAAGTTGGACACCAATCCTTCTAGATTTGATTGACTATTAAAGTTTTGAGGATTGTTGTTGAAAGAACGGTTTGGACCATTGGGTTGGAATTAGTTAGGTGGGTTTGAAAAATTATTTTGGTAATTTTGGGGTTGTCTCCACCTAAGGTTTGGGTGACTTTTTCATGACGGATTGTAGGTGTCACCAAGGTTGTTTTGCTCGGGTTTGAAAGTGTACCGCTTACCTCCCGCTTCGTCGGTACGCGAGGATGCATATTCAACAATGGATTGTTCGGGATTTTTCATGCAATACTGAGTGTCGTGGGGACCATTGCAGATCTCACGCGAGGTAGTGATTTTGTTTACTTGAGTAGGTTGTGTCGAAGCAAGATGAGCTTCCATCAAGCGTTGAACTTGATTCTCGAGCTCGATGAGGCGGCGGTCCGATGTACTCGGGACATCTTGAGGCAAAGAGATTGCCTTGACCGGCTTAGCGAAATCCCTTGGGTCGATCTAACTTTTGTTGTCACAGAGGGCGAGGTTCTCTAATAATGTCCAGGATTGTTTGGCGTTTCAGTCACGAAGCTTGCCATCGGCTGATTGGTCAATTGTTCATCTTGTGACGGGATTGACATGGTCATAAAAGATTTGGACTTGGAGCCAAAGATCGATGCCATGATGAGGGACTTTTTGGAGTAAGTCCTTGAAACGAGTTCATGCTTTAGATAGAGATCCTCCATGATGTTGTTGGAACATCAGGATATCGTTGCAAAGTTTTGCGGTCCTTCCCGGTGGAAAGAATTGATCAAGGAAACGAGTAGTAAGATCCTCCCATGTGGTGATGGATCCTCCTGGAAGACGTTCAAGCCAATTGCTAGCTTAATCGTGAATGGAACATTGAAATAAATGCAGGCGCATTATTTCCCTATTTTCACCGTCAAGGTCAAGTGAGTCCACAAGTTTTAAGAAATCCTTGAGGTGTTGGTTTGGATCCTCGGACCAAAGTCCGTGGAATGAGCATCCGTTTTGCACCAACTGGATGGTGTCGGATTGAAGAGGAACCACATTGTTCCCTACGGAGAGTTCAATGGTATTCTTGTAGCCTTCGTGACTAGGTTTGGAGTAATCTCTAAGAGTACGGATAGGATTCACGTCTCCTATGGTGGTTGACGAGAATGGATTACGAAACAATTAACACAAAGAAAAGATAGACTACGAGAAAGCTAATATACAGAATTTAAATCTCTCTTGAAAGGATTCAAGTGAGTAGAACTAAGTTAAACTATGATCGAAACCTAACTATTCTTGGGTAGCGACGCCAAAAAACTTGGTGTGCGGTAGTCGTAAGGACTTCTACACGAAGTTTTACAACTCCCTAGGCAGTGTACCTAATTGTTGCATTGTAGTATAGGCAAGACTCGGAGGTTGCTATCATTCTCTAGGGGAATAGGTTGGGAAGGCTTGATCACGGTCTAACATAATTCTAGAGGTTGAGAAAAGATTCTTTTTAAGTTTTCATATTTTATGAAAGCAGGTAAATATCATGATATAAGAGATTGGTTTGAATAACTAATAATTAAACTAATTAACATCTAAAATATTGGTGATAACTTTATGATAAACAATTGTATATACCTAATCATGCACTACTCCTCAGATTGCTTCTCCTAGATCCATTGCTTTGTCACACTTGTGATGATCTGTGTAAGTATTTCCTAGGTCATGAACGGATTACGCGAACCCACCGTCTATTTAATATTCCGTTAAGGCAACACACAAGTAAGGTAGTATGAAGACTATTACAAGGCCCCTAAGAGTATATTAAATGCATGTGAAATAACTTAAGAGGGATCAACCATATAATGGGTAAGGTAGTATGAAGACTGTTACCGATGGTATCCTTTCTACACTACTCACGTTTCCCTAGACATATCAACAACGATACAGACAAAAGTTGGTTTTCTAAAGCTTAACGTGCACATTCATCAACAAGAAGCAACATCAAAAGGATCTACAACCTAAGTTTCATGCAATCATAGATAAATACAAAGGAGGGTTTAGCCTCGCATGTTATAAAGAAAGCAAGAAGATAAATCAATCAAACAACACATAGACATATTGAATGATTAATGATAAATAACCTTACTTGATTAAAACATGGATTCAAGGTAGTACAATAGGGTTTTAAGGCCCTAAAAATGACCTATAAGGCTCCTAAAATGACAGGGTTCGTCTCCTAAGTTATATTAAAGTTTCAAAAGTTCACACTAAAACCTAAAATCGTTTTGTATATATAGAGATATCGCGGCGACGGCGTCGCGTTATGGTCCTGACTCCATTGCTACATGGATGATTTTAGATCCTCTTTAAGTTGGCCACGTCCTGACGTTTTTTCTATATTCCAAACGCCGTCACTGAATAGATCATTACGGCGTCACTTTATGCTTGCGACGCCGTCTCCACGTTCTGTAAGCAATACTTCTTCAAGGATTTAGTGTAGGTTCGTAATCTCGTCCATTTTTTCTCCAAATGAGCCCAAGTCACGTGTATTTCCTCCAATTGCCATCCAAAGTGATAAAAATACAAAACAAACGATTTAAGCACATACTCTGGGCATTTTTGCATGATTTTTAAAGGGTTAAATGACCCGAAATGTGTATAACATAACACCTCATTTTACTTGGAGATGGTGGCATCTTGATAATGGTAGTAGAAGAACTTGCCTCGGACTCTATCTTGTGGTAGAGTTATAGCAGAACTGGTTTGAGTTAACAGCAACTTAGTGAGGTTTGACAGTACTCATGAACCACTGGTTGAAACAAAATATCCAACTCCTTCTTAGATGGTGGGTTACTTGATGTTGAAGGAGCACTATTTGGCACGAGTCCTGAAATGATTTATCTAAAAGTCAATGGTTGAAGCTCGGGTCTCAAACTGAATTGTTCAGAATCCATTTATGTTAACTCATCAAATTGTACATGTATCGTCTCCATGATCATTATAGTTCTCTTGTTGTATATCAGATAATCCTTCTTTGATGGAGAATAACCAATGAAAATACCAATGTCTGCTTTCGGCTTCAGTTTTCCAAGATCTTCACTGTCATTGGTTGTGTATACTAATCAAATAACATACTTGAAGAGAAGGAAAGAGGTTGTTTTAGTAAGAGAAAGGGTTGGATGAACACTTAGATAGAGAAAGTAAACATAAGATAGAAAATGTATTATGTGTGAAAAAATGAACATCCAACCACCTCTCCAAGGCATGGAGAGGTGTTTATATACTTACAATGGATCGTAGGCTTGGGCCTTTATGGGTTTATCCATGGGATTTTAGCTAACTTTGGCCCGGTTAGCTTACTAAACAATACATTGTGGACTACGAGCTAGAAACGTAAAATACGTGGAGTGACCGATCCTTTTTTGGATTCCTAACAATCTCCCCATAAGGGAGGTCACTCCAATTTACAAAAACTTAAGCTCTACATTCTATGAATGTCTTTAATCTTTAGCTCGTAGTCTTGTTATCATGTTCTTTATCTTGTGAGTCTTGATGTAGCAATTCTTTTAGGAATTTTAGGCTTTAGCCTTTATCTTGTTCTTGACTTGTATGGTGGCATCTTTTGAGTTTTAAGATCATCAACCAAGCATAATCTTTAGTGCCCATATTGTAATCTTTGCCTTCTAGTGATCTTGTAACTTCTGACCGACATGCTTCATACCTTTCTTGATATGTTATCTTGAAAAGCTTTAATATTGCTGCATCTTTCTTGAAATTATTTAACTTTAACACTTCGTCACTTCGAGAAAGACATTCGGTATCAGAGTGACGGAAACTTCTTTGAAATTCTTTGACTTTAATACTTCATCACTTCAAGAAAGACGTACGGTATCAGAGTAGCAGAAGTCTTGAAACATGTACTTGAGCTTTCATGATGTCTTTATGTTTGTCGGTTCAGGGTAAGAGCATGTGTTGTAGAGCTAGGGATCTTGTGAGTACAGCTGGAACAGGTACCTCCATGACCATCTTTAAGTATCCTGCATTAAAATAGTTAGCAATAAAGCGAGAGGACGAATATGGCTTTGTCATTCACCCGTGTTGGTTGGAGTAACCTTCGAATCCATGAGAATCGACCTGTGATCAGATAGATTCAATTTAAGAAGAATCTCATTGACAGGATTTCCAGCTGAAGTATATAATCTTTCTAACATATATGCATTAGATTCATCAAACTCAGCATGTTCTCATTACAAACGTCTAAAGGAAGACATCCGATAAGAGTGAACCTGTGAGTTACTATCTCACGATTGAATAGAAAATCGATTTGAAATAATCAATCGAAGTGTCACTTGCTTATGTGGTTTTGTGACACATCAAGAGTGGTTCGTCGCATTTCAAATTTTTCATCATCAATCATCAATCATCGCCTGGAACAAGTTTGATTCTTATAGATCAACACCATCGTTTCTTGCTAGTTGTCAACAAGTTTGAATAATATAGAATCGCAACAATCACTACCATGAGCTCTTGTGATGTTGGCTCAGCATGTTTTCCATCTTCACTATGAGTAATATCACTCGGATGTTCTGGCAAAATCACAAGGATAATGCGTAGGACTCTTAATATATATCTTGTTATTCACATTGTGTGACTTAGCAAGCATAATTTTGATAAGTGTCCTAATGAGATTTATGGATGATCTCTTTTGGCTCTAGACTCAATAGTGCACTTTGGTTTTAGTGATCGGAGGCTGGAGCAGACTGCCACCTTTTCAATATCAACTAAAACTCGGAGTGAGAAAGTCGATAGAAAATGGTGTATTCTCCATGAGAAATGAATCAAGAGTCTGTTGAAGCGACCTTGAGTTGTAGGGAGGGTTTGCTTTAGCGGTCACTGGGGTCCTTGACTGTCTTCAATGCAGACAACATCTTAGTGTTTCTGACAGTTTATGTATGACCCGGTTTCCTGGCTAAGTGTATGAAGGCTTCTTTTTTGTTCCATCTTTATCCTTACATTTTTTTTTCATTCTTCAACCCATTCATGAATTAATGAGAAATCATAACTAACACCTTGTTAGGTTATATTCCGTGCTAGCTCCATTCATATTTCTTAAGTACCGGCAGTATTTTTAATGCTCCTTTTTCTCCTGTTGAATCATACATAGGGACTTCTACATTATCTAGTAGATATCCCTGGGTAGATCCCTTCGGTTCTGGCTGGATCATGGGATTTGAATACCTATGCCTAACCACCTTATAACTCCATAAATTTAAGTACATGGTCGGTCTTTTGGGTATTCCATCTGAAGAATATTAGTAATCTTTAACAACAAGAACTAAAGAGAGAAAGTGGGAAGGAAGGATGTATTTTCTAGTGAGAGAAAGTAAAGAACATGAAATGCATTAAGTGAAAATGAAACATACAGCCAACCAACCACCTCTCCAAGGCACGGAGAGGTGTTAATATACTTACAATGGATCATGGGCTTGGGCCTTCATGGGTTTATCCATGGGCTTTTAGCTAACTAACTATGTAAGTTTCCAAAAATTAACTTAACGAGCTAACGACTGTTATCTATGGAAGTAACCGATACTTTTGTGTTCCTAACAATCTCCCCCTAAGGGAGGTCACTCCATTTTACAAAATTTAAACCTAGCATACTATGCTTCACCTTTAGTCTTGAGCTCGTTTAACTTCAATCATTAACTTGTGATTTGATGTAGTGATCATTGACTTTAGGTTTAAGCTTGTTCCCTTATCTTGAATGTGAAAATGTGATCTTGAGCACCTTGAGATCATCAACCAAGCATAATCACGTTTCGCCATCTTGTGAACTTGTGACTTCTGGACCGACATGCTCATACCTTTCTTGATTTGTTGACTTGAAAAGCTTTAATGTTGCATCTTAAAATTATTTAACTTTAACACTTCGTCACTTCAAGAAAGACGTTCGGTATCAGAGTAACGAAAACTTATTTGAAATTCTTTGACTTTAATACTTCGTCACTTTCAAGAAAGACGTACGGTATCAGAGTAGCGAAAGTCTTAAAACATGTACTTGAGCTTTCATGATGTCTTTATGTTTGTCGGTCGGGTATGAGCATGTGGCTATGAATCTATGAGTCAGCTGGAACCAGGTACCTCCATGTCCAACTTTAAGTATCATGTATTAAAACAGTTAGCAATAAAGCGGGGGCGAATATGGCTTTGTCATTCGCCTATGGTTGGTTGGAGTAACCTTTGAATCCGTGAGGATCGACCTGTGATCAGGTAGATTCAATTTAAGAAGAATCTCCTTGACAGGATTTCCAGCTGAAGTATAGAATCTTTCTTACACATTTGCATTAGATTCATCAAACTCAGCATGTTCTCATTACCGGAACGTCTCAAAGCAGACAGCACGATAAGAGTGAACCAGTGAGTTACTATCTCACCGATTGAATAGAAAAAATCAATTTGAAAAATCAATCAACGTGTCACTTACTAAGGTGGTTTTGTGACACATCGAGAGTGTTAATCATTTCAAAAATTCATCAATCTTTGATCCATAACCTGGAACAAGTTTGATTTATATAGAATCGCACCGTTGTTGCTTTCCAGTTGTCACAAGTTCGATTTATAAGAATCGCACAAGTCACCTACCATGAGCTTGTGTGATGTGGCTAAAGCAGGATTTCCATCTTCACTGCTATGAATATTATCACTCAGATGTTGCTGGCAGAAATCACAAGGATAATGCGTATGGACTCTTAATATATATTTGTTATTCACATTGTGTGTCTTAGCAAGCATTATTTGACAAGTGTCATTAATGATATTTATGGATGTTAATCTCTTTTGGCACTAGACATCAATAGTGCACTTTGTTTTTTAGTGATAGAAGGAGTGGAGCAGACTGCCACCTTTTCAAATATCAACTAACTCTGAGTGGAGAAAGTGAATAGAAATGCGTGCAATCTCCGTGAGAATGAAACATGAGTTGTTGAGAGACCTTGACGTGTAGGAGGGTTATGCTTAGCGTCACTGGGTCATGATGTCTTCAATTGTCAGACAACAACTTAGTTTTTCCGCAGATTATGTATTGACCACAGTTTCTGCCTAAGTGTATGGAGTGGACTTCTTTCTTTTCACCCTTTAATAATGACAATTCTCTTTACATTTCTTCAAACCCCTTCAATGCTTACCGAGACTTCGAGAAACTAAACACCTTTGTTGGGTTTGTTCAAGTGTTTCGCTTCCATCTCAGTCGGCTTTATTCCTGATTCTCACTTTTTCTCCTTTTGTATCATACCTAAGGACCTCTACACTATCTAGGGGATATCCATGGGTAGATCCCTCCGGTTCTGGCTGGATCATGGGATTTGAATACCTATGCCTAACCACCTTATAACTCCATAAATTTAAGTACATGGTCGGTCTTTTGGGTATTCCATCACAATCAAAACCAAAATCATTGAAAAGTTCAATCAAAGTGTTTGATATAAATATCAAAAGATTTACACTTTAAGAGTTTTTCATCATCACTAAAAGCTCCCCCTTAACATGTGCATCGTAATTGTAGTACATGCTAAGTGTTCGAGTGTATTGAGTCCATTTAATACAATCACATTTCAATACAAATTTCTCCCCTTATCCAAAATGTTAATCCCTTGATATTTTGGATATCAATTGATTAAACGTTCCCGAGGATCAAAATGTTACACAATGTCTAAAATAGGAAACATTTTAATGCTCCCCTATAAATTTTGATGTATATAAGTAGTAGATGGTATAATATTTGAAATTTTTTGAATTTACTAAGAAATTCTTGAAAATTTTGTACTTGAGCACTCCTTATTTTCACCATAAGTCTACACTACATATAAACAAATTCACAAATTTATATTAATTACGAGGTTTGACCTGCGTGATGAGAACATCATATGATGGAATCATATGGTTCTTTGTAGCAGCCATAGGTCTCCTTCGTAAGGTCTTCCACCAACAAACTTTTCCAGATAAGCATCACTCTTCTATCTTTACAGTTTTTATCAATGGTATTTATCATGGAGCCGAGCTATCTGCTTGTCTTGTTTGCTTTATTTTTCTCTTTTGGCATGTACTTCATCTGACATCCCAGTAAGCAATTTCATTGAGAGCTAGGTACCTACATGGCTTTAGTGTGCCGTCACTGAACTTGTGAAGGTCATCAGTACGCCATCAAACGATTTTGTCCATGTAATCTATGATAGATTATAGCCTTGGGAATATAATGGTAAGCAGTGTAGGGTGTTCATTTTCTGAGATCTGAACGGTATGAGTCTAGTCTTGAGAGATTTATCTTCTTCTGGTAGCTTTCAATTGGCAGTTGTAGATCCTTCACACGTTCTTGAATGATAATGCGTCTCGTGTACATTCTCAAAGACACATTTAGTGGCAAATCGTTCATCCAGATTGAGGTTGGTCACGGTACCTTGACCAAGAAGAACGCATCGATTTCTTAATGTCTTGGCGATGAAGTCTTTGAAGGGCCTTTTTCGAAACCTGTTACAAACTGATCATATGCCTTCGAACAGTAATCTCTTTCAAATGTTTGTAAACAAGTACTCCAGCTTCTTGAACTGGTAACAGCAATGATCCTGTGTCTTGAGTAGACATCTTTTGAAGTTTCCATGTTGGTAGCATATCCATAGAATCTCTGACGTTTTGGTCCCCAGTGATATGTTCCCCAGTAGGCATGCTTGTCGTAGACAACTTGTGTCAGACTCCATATATTCTAGAAACTTTGTCTTCAATCCATTTAACATGACCGTAATCAGCAGCCTTCGTCTTGGTAAGTGAGGTTGTATATTTTTGACTTAAGCTCCCTCCTTTTAGATATTCAAGATCATTATTGATGAAGTGATCAAAAGGGATAACTTGACGACCTCGTGCATTCTGAATTAAAGGAAAAGGCTTGCTGAGATCATAGGGATACGGTCTTCCTTCAAGATTATGCCAGCTAACTGTCATTGGTAGCTTTGAATATCTTCCAAGTGGATTCTAGTTTCCACTACACTCTTACACGTGCTTTCATGAGATATATGTTGGGACCAGTGTTGGTCTCAACACATTTGGTCAGATTGTTTAATTTGAGCCGGTTCATGATAAAGGTAGAGAAATCAATGGGAGTAGCCAGAAACTTATTAAACGGAGCGATGTCGTGCCTGAAGCTTGTGCAATGAGTCACTCCATGATTTAAGGTAGGTACGGTTCATCAACAGTCTTTGTTTGTTCCATTCTCGCTTACGGAGTTTGAGAGACTGATGGATGCCACAGTCGTTCATCCCAAAACTATTATCTCTCTTACAGGCGATACATCATTTATTTTCCTGTTTTGAACTCTTGATGCAAGTTCTTCCAAATCATAAAAAACCCTTGGACCATGCTCCTCTGCTGGTAGACTTGCCCTGATGAGTTTGGTTGAGATCATGGATGCACATTTGGAAGAACTTTATAGACTGGGACTCCTTTTGAGTGCTTCTTTAATGGACTCTTCTTGCTGAACTCTCTTTTCGCTTCGTCCTTGGTTTGATGTCCAGCGGAAGGGTTTTTCCATCTCCTTGTCTTGATCATCACTGTCCTCTCTTTAGGTCACCCTCTACACTATATGAGGCAATGAGGTCCTTGTTCGAGTGTGCGATTTCAAAATGTATTGTAGAGATTCTTCTGAATGTCTGATCTGTTCATTAATTTATTTTCTTCAATTTTATCGATGACAAACTTCTTTAACTTAAATTCTGAGAGAGATGCTGCTGCAGCATAAGATGTCTGAGGTTGATTGGATGATCTAGCCAACACTTTAGCTCCTAGAGATTCTGTGACATACTTCTCAACCTTTGGCATGATCTTGGATACTTGAGCTTTAACCTGATCATTGATTATGGCCTTAATGTTTGAGTCTATCTGTTTAAGAAATTTGTCATTCTCGGCTTGAGCTTCTTCTCTGAGCTTGTTGGATTGTAGCTGAACAACTACATTCACTACATGTTTCATCTTAGACGCAAGGTAGTTATCAACAATGCCCGGAATAGATGATACAGCTTCAGCAAATTGATTGGTTTGTTTGAGCTCAGACAGTTCAGTCTCTAATAAGGAAACCCTTCGTTCAAAACCGAATAGAGATGCAAAGTTGGGGATTTCTGGCAAGGTTGTTGTTGTTGTAGAATCATGTGTTTGTTGTTGAGGTTGAATGATTGGAATGGGTGTTTGAGGAATTGTAGTGTCAAAAGAAGGTGTCTCAGTAGTGACGGAAACTGATACATTGACAGGAATATTAGATTTAACATTTGGATTTAAAATCGAGTCGATACCTATATCTGGAGTGAGATTAATGAGTTTAGACACCAAATCTGTTGAAACAGAGGAGCTTTGTTGTTGCACTAATGGAAGTTCAGTAGTTAAAGTCACGTGAACCTCTTCCTTCTCTTGATTAATTTGAGCATCCTCTTCTATCCAGGTTGAGATTCAAGTCTCCGTACAGTTCCTCATCTTCTTCATCTTCTTGTTCTCCTCCCATAACATCATCATCCTCTTGATTTTCTTGTTCTTCTGTCAGTTCATAATCAGGTGGTGTTGAAACCTTCTGATCAGAAGACACTTCATCATCATCATTTACTTTTTTCGTCTTCTTTTTCTTCTTCCTGATCATCTGCTTTATATGTTGACAAGTTTGGGTGAACAAAATCATCTCCGTCATCATTTAATTTAGGTTCTCAACTGACATTCTCTTGATCATCATCATTTTCATTTTCACTGTCATGCTCGTCATTGTCATCTTCACTGTCATGCTCATCATTTTCTTCATCATCCTCTCCTTGACTGAATGTCCAAGATTCTTCTTCACTCTCTGATCTGTATTTGGGTACATCGGGAACCTCTGGTTTGTCACCAGCTCCTTCATTTGTACCAGATATGGTGTGTTGTTGCTCATCAAGAACCTTTGACTGTATGTCAACTCCATCACCTGAGCCACTTGCGTGAGAGCTGTAGAATTATTTCTTGCTTCTCTTGGTTGCCAACTTCATTTGGTTATCTTTAGATAATGCAACCTCAGATAGCACTATTAAACCTTTTGACTTTATTGCAGATTGCTTAATCTTGGCAGCTTTATCTCCCTTAGTCGAAGTCTTGATTCTTTTTCCTTTAGAAGCTTGAGTAGGCTTCGTCTTGGGAGATGGTTCAGAATTAACTTTCTTCTTTGTAGATTTTGGTTTTGGAGTCTTTTCACCAGTAGCATAAGCACGGTAAGTCATGTAGGCTTCGAACTCCAACATGGCTTGGTTGGTCAAGTGCTGGGGGAGAATAGCCCCGTGTACTTGAGTGTCCTGATGTTTAGAAATGACTCTTACTGTGATGAACATGAAGTCATCCCTGGCATAGTGCCAAAACATCTTGTTTCTTCTTGGTATTGCCTGATCCTTTGCCATGAAGTAATCTACAATGACTTTGGTGAATCGTGGATAATACATTGTCCTTGAGTTATTCCTTAGAATTCTTGTCTCCACTTGATACCCGAAATTTTCCCACATCAAGTAAAAAAAAAAAAAAAAGACTTAATTAACACAAGTAGACATAATCAACATTCTTGTTATGATACATTCCCCAAAGAATTTGAGCACGTGACAAATGAAGACTTTTTAGAGCAGTAGTTTTTCCACTTAGACACTTGTTGATTATGGCAGCAAACGATCTCCATGGTTGATGCATGTGATTAACGTTGACATCAGATAAAAACTTGATCTCACCAGTGTGTCTAAGGTCTAATAAAAGATAGAATCTACTCTTCAAGTGGGGGTTCTTCAAATATCTGACCAGGGAGTTTAGGGCAAATCTTGAGCATATCTCTGAAGTTGTCAACGTTAACAGTATGACTTTTGCCATTCAACTTGAAACGAAGTGAAGAATGATGTCTGGAGACAGTGACCCAGAACTCTTGCATGTATATTTCTGGTACATCAGCAGAGATCTCAAATGCTTTGTAGAATGGAGTGAGTTTTAGAGCATCTAATGCCACTTGAAGAGTAGATTCCTTGGATTTAAGATTTGAGCTTAGTCAGAGATTGCTTTTCCCTATCTTAAGACGGTTAGCAGGGGCGACTAATTCATCATCCAGTGCCTTTTGCTGAGCTCTTGTGTTATCCATGATTCTGCTAAGAAAGGATCAATACAGTTTATGTTTGAGCAATATACTATAGAGACCTTTCAATTGAGCATTTTGAGTGGATTCGTGATGTAAGAATTTCTCAAGGATAGGGTTCTCTAAGACTTTTAGCACCTTTTAAAATCTTTCCATTTAAATGACAACTTAAGACAACTTAACTTGTTTAGAGTGTATAATTAACCAATTTTAACTAACTCCCTAATTAAGATATTAAACTGCCTTTTAATTTTGGAAATTTGATCTAAAGTGTTTTTGGTCTTGAAAGATAGACTGTTTTCAAAAGGAAAAACTAGTTGTACGGTTCCAAAGAGAAAAAAACTAGTTGTTCGATTCTAAAGGAGACGAGTTGTTCGATTCCTAAACCGAGCTAGTTGTTCGGTTCCTAAATCAATCCAGTTGTTCGGTTTCTTAATGAAACAAGTTGTTCGGTTCCCTAGAGAATGAGTTGTTCGGTTCCTTGTAACACATAAGTTGTTCGGTTCCTTATAACAAATGAGTTGTTCAGTTTCGTATGACACATGAGTTGTTCGGTTCCTTATAACAAATGAGTTGTTCGGTTCCTTATAGCTAATGAGTTGTTCGGTTCCTTCATACAAACTGGTTGTTCAGTTCCTTAACAAAGTAAGTTGTTCGGTTCCTTAACAAAGTAAGTTGTTCGATTCCCTCTTGACCACTGGTTGTTCGGTTCCTTAAGGCAAAAAATAGTTGTTCGATTCTTAAGGGTACTAAGTTGTTCGACATTTAATTGTTCGGTTCCCACTTTCTTTCAACAACATGGTTTTAATCATTCTCACTTGCTACTTAAGTAAACTTATCATGAGGATAACATTTAAGAACATTAACAACAACATTCAAGCCACAAAATCAAGATCATACAAAAACACAAGCACTTTTAAACATTTTAGAAAACCCTAATTCTAATGAAACCCTAATCTTAAACCTTTCTTAATTAACCCTTGTAAATGCTAATCCAAACCTTCAAACCTTCTTGTAATACCTTAGATATGATGTTAGATCACTTGTATATGTGGTAAATAAAATTGTATGTTGATCCCTTTTGAACAGATCTTACTTAGCTTGTTTGGATAGATCCAAGACAACTATAATAGAAACTAAGATTGAGAATATCACAAACACTATAGTAGAAACTAAGATTGAGAATATTACAAACTATGCGGAATCTAGTTTGTAATACTAAGAAGAACAATGAAACAGTACACAAAGTTTTACTAAACTTTCAGCCTCAATATAAAACGATCACTCTAAATAGTGATAGGGTTACAAAATAACCTTGAAGCTATGAACTATGACTACTATGAAAACTATATAAAACATATATGAAAACTGATATCTAGATCTATGCCTTAGGGTTCCTTTTATACACCAAGGAAAACCCTAATAGGCTTATAAAACGCGTCAAGTGATCAATACATATCTATTCCTAATATATCTCATGCATATCACTTTAGCAGTATGAAGAATACTAGTAATCTTTAATATTATACAAGAACTAGAGAGAGAAGTGGGTTGGAAAGTTTCTAGAGAGAGAAAGATGATAATATTATTATGTGTGTGAAATGAGAAATGAAACAACCAACCACCCTCTCCAAGGCATGGAGAGGGGATATAAACAACATACATGGCCGACCATGGGCCTTAATGGGCTTTCCATAGGCCTTGGGCCAGACTAGCTTACTAGACTAATCATATAACAAACTACGGGCTAAGACTATTACAACTTGGAAGTGATTGATACTTTTCTTGTTTCCAACAATCTCCCCCTAAGGGAGGTCACTCCATTTTACAAATTTAAACCTAGCATACTATACTATATCTCTTAGTCTTCAGCTCATAAACTTGACTTTCTCTTGTGAATATGTTGTAGTAATCTTTGACTTTTGGCTCGAGCTTGTTCCTTTATCTTTACTTGTAAGTGGAAATGTGATCTTGAGCACTGTAAGATCATCAACCAAGCATAATCTCTTCGCCATTTTAATGAACTTTTCCATCTTGTGATCTTGTGACTTCTGGACCGACATGCTCATACCATTCTTGATTTGTTGAC
This sequence comes from Tanacetum coccineum, assembly GCA_026074375.1. Classification (NCBI taxonomy): domain Eukaryota; kingdom Viridiplantae; phylum Streptophyta; class Magnoliopsida; order Asterales; family Asteraceae; genus Tanacetum; species Tanacetum coccineum. Next base: position 15,218 of record BQNB010044590.1, read on the forward strand.
TTGGAAAGCTTTCATGTTGCATATTTCTTGAAATTCTTTAACTTTAACACTTCGTCACTTCGAGAAAGACGTTCGGTATCAGAGTGACGGAAACTTCTTTAAAATTCTTTGACTTTAATACTTCGTCACTTCAAGAAAGACGTAAGGTATCAGAGTAGCGGAAGTCTTGAAACATGTACTTGAGCTTTCATGATGTCTTTATGTTTGTCGGTCGGGTATGAGCATGTGGTTATGAATCTTGTGAGTCAGCTGGAATCAGGTACCTTCACCACCATCTTTAAGTATCCTGATTTAAACTGCCTAGCTAAATAAAGTGAGAGGACGAATATGGCTTTGTCATTCGCCCGTGTTTGGTTGGAATAACCTTCAAATCCGTGATGATCTTTCTAACACATTTGCATTAGATTCATTAAACTCAGCATGTTCTCATTATCGGAACGTCTCAAAGCAGACAACACGATAAGAGTAAACCAGTGAGTTACTATCTCACCGATTGAAATAGAAAAATCGATTTGAAAACCAATCAACGTGTCACTTGCTAAAGTAGTTTTGTGACACATCGAGAGAGTTAATCATTTCAAAAATTCAACATCAATCATCAATTCATATCCTGGAAGAAGTTTGATTCTTATTGAACCACACCATCATTTCTTTCTAGTTGTCACAAGTTTGATTCGTATAGAATCGCACAAGTCACCTACCATGAGCTTGTTTGATGTTGGCTTAAGCAGGATTTCCATCTTCATTGTGGATAATATCACTTGGATGTTCTGGCAAAATCACAAGGATATTGCGTAGGACTCTTAATATATATCTTGTTATTTACATTGTTTGACTTAGCAAGCATAATTTGACAAGTGTCCTAATGAGATTTATAGATGATGCTTGCTAAGTCAAACAATGTGAGTTAGTTGATATTGAAAAGCAAGCATATTCACTCTGAGTTAGTTCACATTGTTATTCACATTGTTTGACTCAATAGTGCACTTTCATTTTAGTGATCGAAGGCTGGAGCAGACTGCCACCTTTTCAATATCAACTAACTCAGAGTGAGAAAGTCGATAGAAATGCGTGTAATCTCCGTGAGAAATGAAACAAGAGTCTTTTGAGAGACCTTAAGTGGCTAGGGAGGGTTGTGCATAGCGTCACTGGGTCCATGACAGTCTTCAATGTCAGACAACACCTTAGTGTTTCTAACAGTTTATGTATTGACCCGGTTTCTGCCTAAGTGTATGGAGGGCTTCTTTCTTTACACCCTTTATCCTTACATTTCTTTTTCATTCTTCAACCCCTTCAATGCTTACCGATACTTCATAACTAACACCTTGTTGGGTTTGTTCCAGTGTTAGCTCCATCTCAGTCGGCATTATTCTATTTTCTCATTTTTTTCTCCTTTTATCATACCTAAGGACTTCTACACTAACTAGTGGATATCCCTGGGTAGATCCCTCCGGTTCTGGCTGGATCATGGGATTTGAATACCTATGCCTAACCACCTTATATCTCCATAAATTTAAGAACATGGCCGGTCTTTTGGGTATTCCATCACAATCCTTCAAAACCATTGAAAATTCAATCAAAGTGTTTGATATAAATATAAAAAAGATTTACACTTTGAGAGTTTTTCATTATCACTAAAAGCTCCCCCTTAACATGTGCATTGATATCGTAGTACATGCTAAGTGTAGAGTGTACTGAGTCCATTTTATATGATCACATTTCGATACAAATTAGATTCAGTTTAATCACATTTTCTCCCCTTATCCAAAATGTTAATCCCTTGATATTTTAGATATCAATTGATTAAACGTCCGGGGACAAAATGTTACAGAATAACTTATAGGAACATTTTAATGCTCTCCCTCAAATTATGAGGGATATGTAAGACAATGTTGAGTATAATAATTTGAAATTTTTGAATTTACTAAGAAATTCTTGAAAAATTTGTACTCGAGCACTCCTTATTATCACCATAAGTCCACACTACATATATACATATTCACATGTTTATTATATACGAAGATTTGACCTGAATGATGAGAACATCATATGATGAAATCATATGGTCCTTTGTAGCAGCCATAGGTCTCCTTCATACAATCTCCCACCAATAAACTTTTCTAATCTCCTCATTAACATTCTTTCTTTCAAGAAGTTGTTAATCTAATCTTTCTCTGTCCAAGCACTCTTCGGCATTGCTTCAACTTTCTTTCTGAGTTACGAAAGTCTTTGCTTCAAACTTCAAGTATGAAACGGATTCAGATACATATGTAACTTGAGCTTGTGTGGTTGGTGATGTCGGTGTTGAAGTTGTCTTAGCTTCCCCAAAACCAGCAATCCTTTCTTGAGTAGATTCAGATGTTTCTTGCAAGCCGCATCAAGCAGTCCTAATGTATAAAGCCCAGATATCCGAAGTACATAAATAACTTGAAAATGCAACACCAAAGTCAATTAAGTCCCGAATGTCTGTATTTCTCCTTACATGATAGTGATGATACAAATTGTAACACCAAAGTCAACTAAGTCCCGGATGTCACAATTATTCCCTCTAAGTAGTTGAAATGATAACACCTAGGTCAACTAAGTCCCAAATGTAGACATTTCTTCCTGCAGGATACTGACTATTTAAAGGAATCATCATACCTATGTGTACCTCTTTCATTAAACAATTCTACCCTTTTAATTAATAAGCTTAGTGATTGATCGTTTGGGGTAAGCATTATTGAATCAGTAACCAATCTTCTCATGCTTAGAATAAATCTTCTTACAACACTTCCCCCTGGGGACTCAAATGATGCATACTGGCTAATGACGATATGTCTCTTCCACCATGTGATTGAAATAGTGCACCCGAAAGATTCAAAACATCCTAAAATCAAAAGAAGCTAACCTCAAAAGACAAAAGAAGCTAACCTCAAAAGAAGGCCAATGACACTATCAAGTATACATCTACTCCTTCCCCCTTGCTGGTTTT
>BQNB010044590.1:21451-32212 GCA_026074375.1 Tanacetum coccineum
ATCTAATTATTTAAATTATGTTTGTATTTATTCGCATTGTGTGTTTTTAATTGTTTGTTTAAATTTCCGCGTTTAATTGTTTTTAAATAGTATTTTGTTCTGTTTGATCTCTTGATACGTCGTATCCACCAGTTGAATACGGGGTACTCAGATCTCTGTTCCAGATACATCGTATCAAGTTTCTGCTGACCATACGCCGTATTTATTCACCCATATACGGCGTATTGACAGCAGCTCGCTAAAATTTCTGTAGATTTAATTCTATTAGAATAGCTTTACTTTGAATTATGTCTTTCATGACAGGGACATTGCTCGACCCATTCTAGTTTTCTTACCCTAAAAGGAGATTATCAATGGAAGAAATAGTGAATAAATTCATTGAGGAAGGAAAACGGGAACACGAGAAAATGGATGCATTCATTAGAGAATTCAGAACAACCAACGAGCTCCTCCTTAAAGAAAGAAACAACTCACTAAGTGAACTTGAATTCGAAATATACGGGCTGTCGAGGGCAATCAATAAAGCCCAAATGGTAGGATGTGAGGCCAAAGGAGTAACCACTAGAGGAGGAAAATCCACAACCGAACCAATTGGCGACAACACAAATACCAATAAACACCCGTTACCCCATCACGACGAACCAATGACTCCAGATGAAATCACCAAAACCGAACCTAAAAAAATCAAACTAACGAACTGCAACCATCATCAATACCTTTTCCCCACCGATTGAGAAAGGAAAAAGAGGAAGCCCAACAAAGAAAATTCCTAGAAAATCTTAAACAACTCCATATAAACATCCTATTCACCGAAGCTCTTGCACAAATGCCAAAGTATGCTAAGTTTCTAAAGGGTCTACTATCAAACAAAGCAAGATTAGAGGAGGCCTGCACGGTAACAATGAATGAAAGATGCTCTGCAGTCTTGTTAAATAAACTTCCATCTAAAGAAAAAGACCCAGGAAGCTTCACTATACCATGCGATATTGGGCATTTACATATTGATAATGCTTTAGCAGACCTGGGAGCTAGTATAAGCCTAATGCCTTACACGATGTATGAGAAACTAGGCTTAGGGGAACCAAAACCAACAAGAATGAGCTTGGAACTAGCAGACAGATCCATCTAGTACCCGCGGGGAATAGCAGAAGACGTGCTCATAAAGATTGATAAATTCATCCTCCCTATTGATTTTGTTATCTTGGATATGCGCAAAGATTCTAGAATCCCGATAATCTTGGGAAGGCCATTTCTAGCAACCGCCCGAGCAATGATTGATGTATTTAACAAAAAGATAACACTCAGGATTGGAAGCGAGGAAGTGATTTTTGACGTCGACCAATCAATGAAAAAACCTCGTATGGAGGACGATGAATGTTACGGGATTGACGATTTGGACACGGTCATACAATCAGCAGCCCAAGAACTACTGGAAAATGAAAACCTAGAAGATAGCATCAATCGACCCGATTTTGAAAGTCGTGTGCCTAACTCTGAGATACCAATACGGCGTATAGATCATATCAATACGCCGTATTCACAAGAAACACAGGAACAAGAAGAAACGCTAAGCGAGCATCTCTATTCCGCTAGTGCAATCGAAATTGACAAAAAAAACCAGAGCTCAAAGACTTGCCTTCTCACTTAGAGTACGCTTACTTGAAGGGAGATGAAACTTGTCCAGTGATTATTTCGTCTAAACTAACAGAAAAAGAGAAAACTTCACTTCTACGGGTTCTTGAAAAATGAAAAGGAGCAATCGCTTGGAAGATGTCAGACATCAAGGGAATAAGCCCGTCATTCTGCACTCACAAAATTTTAATGGAAGAAAGTTTCAAGCCTGTCATCCAACCTCAGAGACGTTTAAATCCAAAGGTCCAAGATGTGGTTAAGGACGAGATCGTCAGGTTACTTGATTCAGGACTAATTTACCCTATCTCAGATAGTCCTTGGGTAAGCCCCATTCATGTTGTCCCTAAGAAAGGAGGAATAACCGTAGTGTTAAACGACAACAATGAGTTAATACCATCTCGAACAATGACAGGATGGCGCGTATGCATCGACTAATGAAAATTAAATGACACTACATGAAAAGATCATTTTCCACTCCCTTTTATCGATCAAATGCTGAAACGATTATCTGGAAATGAGTATTATTGTTTTCTTGTTGGATTTTCAGGGTTCTTCCAAATCCCAATCGCACTGGAAGATCAAGAGAAGACGACTTTTACTTGTCCTTATGGGACTTTTGCCTATAGGAGGATGCCGTTCGGATTATGCAACGCTCCGGCAACTTTTCAAAGATGCATGATGGCAATATTTCATGAAATGGTAGAAGATTTCATGGAAGTTTTTATGGACGATTTCTCAGTATTCGGTAATTCCTTTGACCAATGTCTTAATAATCTAGATAAAATGCTCGGTAGATGTGAAGAGACCAACCTTGTACTAAGTTGGGAAAAATGCCATTTTATGGTAAAAGAAGGCATTGTTTTGGGGCATAAAATATCTGGGAAAGGGATCGAAGTTGACAAATCTAAAATCAATGTAATTGCCAAATTACCTTATCCCACAAATGTAAAGGGCCTTAGAAGTTTTTTGGGGCACGCTGGGTTTTATCGCAGATTCATAAAAGATTTTTCCATGATTTCCAAACTAATGACCCAGCTTTTAATGAAAGACGTTAAGTTTGATTTTTCCGAAGATTGTAAAAAGCATTTAATAAACTAAAAGAAAGATTGACCACCGCGCCTATCATAATATCTCCAGATTGGAGTATGCCTTTCGAATTAATGTGCGACGCCAGTGATTTTGCAGTGGAGGCAGTCTTAGGACAAAGAATAGACAGAAAATTTAAACTGATGTGCTGTCGTGTAGGGTCAATTATTTGATTATCAAGTTTTACATTTATATTTAGCCGACAAACCTAAAATAACACTTTAAAGAGCAATGTACTCGGTCAAGATGGAGTTCAAGGTACGTAGGGTGTCGGACACTAAGAGTGGAAATTTAATCCTATATTCAATCAATATTTTGATTAGTCTATTTACTGGTTAAACCTATGCTATGTACGTTGTCTAATGAAATTGGGGGGGGGGGGTTCAGCCTGAGAGACTGGCACAGGTTTGGTGATGACAAATACCAATTCAATACACAATAAACACAAAGGATGAAGATTAGAAGATAGAAAAGCGATACAAGCCAAATGATAGAAAACTATATTAGCCGTATTAAATCTGGTTCAATGCTGGTTTGTTTGTGTTAGTGCAATGATTTACTTATCTCGAAGCGGCATATCATTCTTAAGACTTAGGCGGGACATCATCCTAAGACCTAGACACAATTAATCATGTCAGAATTAATGCATCCGCATAAAGTATCCTTTAGTCTAATTATAATCTATCTTAGAGAATTAAAGCAGTGGTGATCTTGTTAAAACTCTAGCCCAACGGGACTTTACCCACTTATTGTTTGAAGGTGTTTTATATACCGGTAGTCCACTATTACCATCTTTATCAGTTAATTTAAGAGCATGATTGCTGAAACATAAACACGCCACATACCGGTCCAACTAAGCTCATAATCAAAAGGTAAAGATAGAACATTATTTGTGATCCTATTGGTCCAGTAATATAAGACACAATATGGAGAGCTATCTCGGTATCTAGATTACTTGGTCCGTAACACTAGACCCAGTTGAATGATAGGTCGCATATTCAAACACATAAACAAGTATGAGGTGATAAACATAATTATACAATCAACGATAAATTAAAAAATCGATTTTAAAACAAACCAAACATTGAACTTTCATTAAGATGGCTAATACCCGAGGGTATTAGCCCACAACCATTATAATTATACAAGCGTAATCAAACAATTAAAATCGAACGATTAAGAGAGTAAAAATTACACGATGTCTTCTATAGATTCGTGATCAATGCTTGACCTTTATGGCTGATCTTCTCTTCTAAAGATCGTCTTTGATGAGTATGGTATAAAGAATATGATATTGCACACTGAAAACTCGTTTTTTAGTCTTCTATTTATAGTTGCTGAAAAATACTCGATGCGCCGTATCCAGATAGGTCGATACGGCGTATTGGGCTGGATTCCTTAGAGTGCGTGCTACGTTCATAATAAATCTTTGATATCATTCCAAATTTACTTGATTTACTGTATTTAGACAACATGGATACGCCGTATTAGGAATTGGTCAAACGTGTTTTCTTGTGAAGTCTTGGTGCTGATACGCTGTATCTCTTTAGTTGGATACGACGTATTGGTGAATTTTCAAAAATCTTCAAATGTCTTCAGTTTAGCTCTAATTTATGCGCCTTTTAGCTTATCTTCACAAAACACTCCCGAATTACCGCATTTATCAACTTTAAAGCAATTAAATACCAAATAATGCAACAATTATATAAAAGTGGGCAAAATAGATAGGATAAATGATATAATAAAGTGATGTTATTTGATGTCATCACAAACCTATCTATTATGCTAGAAAAACTCTAAATGATGCCCAAGCACATTACACCACCACCGAAAAGGAACTTTTAGCAGTCGTCTTCTCCTTTGACAAATTCCGCCCTTATCTCATTTTATCAAAAACTATTGTCTACACTGATCATTCTGCTTTAAAGTATTTGTTCAGCAAACAGGCTGCCAAACCAAGGCTTATCAGATGGGTTCTGCTTCTTCAAGGATTCAATATCGAGATTAAATATAAAAAAAGAGCAGAAAACTTGGCTGCTGATCACCTATCAAGACTCGAGAATCTGAATACAAGGGAATTAGCCAAAGATGAAATCGAAGACAAATTTCCTGATGAGCGTTTGATGATATTGAAAGCCAAGCTAAATGTCGAAGAGCCATGGTACGCGGATTTTGTCAACTACATTTTTGGAAAAGTAGTACCTCTTAAATGGACACCAGAAAAGAAAAAGCGGTTTTTCTCTTAAGTGAAAAATTATTTTTGGGACGAACCATACGCATTTAGATTATGTCTAGATAATGAGAAGGTGCGTCACAGGATGTGAAATCCTTGAAATTTTGGAACACTGCCATTCTGGTCCAACCGAGGGACATCATAGTGCTTCAGTTACAGGAAGAAAAGTTTACGAAGCAGGATTCTATGGGCCCAATATCTTTAAGGATGCTAAAGACTATGTAATAAAGTGCGACGCATGTCAGAAATCGAGAAACACTCAGCGCAGAACGAGATGCCTCAAAACAATATTCAAGTATGTGAGGTCTTCGACATTTGGGGACTGGACTTTATGGGACCATTTCCTGACCCAAGGGGTATGCTAACGCCAAAATTATACATGCTTTCTATGGCGTTATTTGTTTATATTCTATCATTTCTCGTGAACTTTTGATACTTAATAGCTTAAAATTGCTTGCAGGTTCAATTAAAGACATCCTGAGGCTAGATACAACAAAATCAAACACTTACACGATAAGTAACGCATCATTCAAGAAAAGATCAACAATCAAGCTCTATGTGTCAAATGTGCGCTGCACTTGCCATTTGTGTGCCATACTTACCTTCAAGTCAAAGACAGTCAACATTTCATTAACTCAAGAAGTACGCCGCATAATTTCCTTTGTGCGCCGCACTTCCCATCTGATATGAAGCATTTATGAAGACTTTAATGCTACTGCATTTACACCCTAAGTGAGCCGCATAATCTTTTGTATGCGCCGCACTTACTCAATAAACATTTAATGCTAGTGCATTTAATCACCATGTGTGCCACACAAACTTTTGTGTGTGCCTCACTTTCACCCTAAAATTAGCCTATAAATAGAGGATGAATTTTCACTCTCAAATCATTCCTCTCATTCCAAAAAACACACACATACTCCAATCCTCTTATCCATCATCCATATAAACACCAAAAACACTACTCCCTTTGAAGAATAAAGATCTAACGATCAAGAACGAAGGCGGTTATCAACTTAGTTATTGAAATAATAGAAGTCTATGTTAAATCCACTTTTGTTATGAACACTCTAGCCATGAGAGGCTAAATCTCTCATGACTACTCGGTGATGTTATGATAATGAATAAGCATTTGGTATGATTATGATCCATTTAATCTCAAGCTTGTGTTGAAATCCTATTATATCTTATCTTGTCTATTTTTTCTTCAACTTAAATTATATAGTCATATTGGTATAGGTCGAGAGACCCAGTATGATCTATATGGTTTTAAAGATTTGTCTATGATCTTTATCGTTTGTGTTGAGAAATCCACTTTCGTAAATTGATAAACAAATAAGCTTTGATATACTAGTAACTGGATTATTTGAGTGACACATTTGGTCTAGTTAACTAAATATAAGTCTTGAGTTAATTAAGTTAGTTTATGAAAACGTTTTCTGACGAGAAAATCCTTTTTATAATTAAGGTTCCACCTCCATGGTCTAATCATTTCCAACGCTTATAAATTATTTTTCAACTATCCGAGTAGTCATCTTTATTATCATTGGAAAAACAAAAAGTTATTTTCAAGTTAAAGTTTATTTTCTTTCTGATTATCTAAACACTACTCAAATCCCTGTGGAATGACCTGATCTTATCTAAAAGATTATACTACATACGTGGGTTATACTTTTACCCGTGTGTTTCCCTATAATAAAAATTAGTATTTTCAGTCATTATAAATTTAAAACTTTTGAAACACATCAAAGTTTTTGGTGCCGCCGTCGGGGATTTTTTTAAGCCGTTCTTTAGTTAACTCTGGAAAATTACTTTAACTCCCCCTCTTTTTTAAAAATCGCCGTACAGTTTTCTGGCAAACTGATCCAATCAATTTCTTTCTTGGATGCATACACGTGCTTCCAATTCTGAACTTGTTGAACCATTACCTGAACCCGAACGTACTCTGAATCGAAGACTTCGTTGACGAAACTTGAGCGTTCCATACGATCAAAGAAATAATCCACCACAAAATTCGAGAATTGTCTACCCGCCAGTTCTTAACATCAATCACTTCCGTCACTTCCTTGATATTCTTTAAAATTACGATCTAATGGATGATGAACCCATGTGGGCTGCCGACCATGTTGTCGCTCCGACTCCTGGTTCCGCAATCACTATTCCTAAAACCGCAAATGATTTTGCTATTAAAGGTAACCACTTGACTCTTATCAAAGGAAACCAATTTGATGGTAGAACCAAAACCAATCCTCAAAAACACATTCATGAATTCCTCAGAATATGCGATATGTTTAAATATAGAGATACTAAAAATGAAGCCGTCCGCCTGATGATGTTTCCCCTATCACTAACTGGAGAAGCAAAAACATGGCTGGACGAACTCAATGAAGGAACTATCAAAACATGGGATGAACTTCGAACCGATTTCATTAGCCGATTCTTTCCCTCCAGCTCTTTTCGATCGACTCATCAAAGAAATCCGAGCTTTCTCTCTACATGAAAACGAACCTCTAACCGATGCTTGGCTTCGTATGAAGGAAATGCTCCAAAACTGCCATGGTCACAATCCGTCCAATGGCTATATTATTAAAATCTTCTATCATGGTCTCAGCGAGATAACCCAAAAAGTTCTAAATGCCAAAGCCGGTGGTATTTTCCTCTATAAAACACCAAATTAAGCTTATCAGCTTCTCAAAGACAAAGTCTTACTCAAGCTCGGCTGGGCTAAAAATCAAAAAACCAAATCATCTCTTAAGAAAACCGTTGCTTTCGTCGACGAAGGCAGTAGTAATTCTGATACTGACAAAATTATGGCTCGAATGGATGCCATGACCCTGAAAATGGATGGTCAGTACAAAGAACTCCAATCGAATGCTAAAAAACAAAACCCGATCTTGATGAAGATGACATACCTATGTCCCGAGAAGAAGAAGCCAAATTCATGCAAACCTTCCGTAAGACTCGTATTTACAATAATTTCAGCGATCGAGACTCGAATCGCGATAATTGGCGTTCAAGCGGACGGAATGATTATAATCGAGACAACTACCGATCCAATACCGATTATAAACCGTACGATCTTCAAAAACAATTCAAAGATTTCATAAAATCTCAACAATCAACCAAAGCTTTTTTCAAAGAAACGTTCATGGATCTCAAAACCCAACTCGAAACCGTAGCAAAAAATCATCAAGCTTCAATCCAGAATCTTGAAACTAAGTTTGACAGACTCGCTGATAAGCAATCTGGTCGACCTTCTGGATCTCTTCCAAGTAACACTCAACCAAACCCAAAAGGGCACAACTCCAAAGCCTATCAACCATCGCAATCTCGCAATGAGCATGTAAATGCCGTATTCACAAGAAGTGGTAAATCCTATAACCCACCAGTTAACCCAAATGATCAACAAAATGATTCTAAAACTTCTATCAACTTCGATAGCGATGATGAAGAAGATGAACCTACACCACAACCAAAGACTCAAAATCCAAAACCTGTTAAAGAAACACCGTTACCCAGACCATACAAACCAAAAATCCCGTATCCTCAACGTCTTAGAAAAAAGAAAATGGAAGCCCAATACGGAAAATTTCTTGACATGATCCGCGCCGTTCAAATCAATGTACCTCTTGTCGACGTCTTAGCCGGAATGCCTAACTATGGAAAACTTCTCAAGGAACTAATAAGCAATAAACAAAAAATCGAACAAATTTCTGTCGCTTTCTAAAGCGATGAAAGTTCAGCAATGATCCAGAATAAAGTTCCACCAAAACTCGGAGATCTCGAAAGTTTCCTTATTCCATGTAATTTCAACAAGACTTTCTCCTGCAATGCCTTAGCCGATCTTGGTGCTAGCATTAACCTGATGCCATATTCCTTATATGCGAAACTATCTCTCGAAACTCTTAAACCTACCAAAATGAGCGTAAGATTAGCCGACAAATCATTCCAATACCCTGTTGGAATAGCTGAAAATATGCTCGTTGAAGTTGGTAAATTAACATTTCCTACTGATTTCGTTATTCTCGAAATGGAAGAAGATAGTAAAGTCCCCCTAATCTTAGGACAACCATTTCTTCACACTGGTGATGCAGTTATTCGAGTTAAACAGAAACAACTCAATCTTGGAGTTAGAACTGAACGAATGATCTTTAATATCAATTCTGCGATGAAACACTCTGTTTCAGTATCGATGTGATTGATGAAATCTTAGAAGAAGATTTCAATGCTCTTCTAGACGAAGGCAGTAAAATCCTCCATTCAATCGAAGGAACCCTTCTCGAAGAAGAAATCTTTGTTGAATTCGATGAATTCATGGCAATGACTACTGATGAAAACTCTGACTCTGAATCTGATACAGAAGAACCACCATTAAAAAAATCACCATCAATACAGATTATAAAATCAAGACATCTCTTGAAGAACCGCCTACAGATCTCAAACTTAAACCCCTTCCTGATAATCTGGAATATGTATTCCTGGAAGAACCCTCTTTTCTTCCTGTTATCATATCATCTCAGCTTACCAAAGAAAAGAAAAACAAACTCATATCCGTCCTTAAAAACACAAGCAAGCCTTTGCTTGGAAAACAACAGACATTCCTGGTATTTGCCCATCATTCTGCAAACACAAGATACAACTTCTGGATGACAAGAAACCCGTTGTCCAAAAACAAAGAAGGTTGAATCCAAACATGCAGGAAGTTGTTAAGAAACAAATCGTAAAACTCTTGGATACTGGTATTATTTATCCAATTGCCGATATTCCTTGGGTTAGTCCTATTCACTGTGTACCAAAGAAAGGTGGTATTACAGTTGTCACAAACGAGAACGATGAACTTGTTCCAATAAGAACCGTTACAGGTTGGCGAGTATGCATCGATTATCATAAACTAAATGAAGCAACCGCAAAAGATCATTTCCCTTTGCCGTTTATGGATCAAATGTTAGAAAGACTCGCAGGGAATAAATATTTATGTTTCCTCGATGGTTTTTTGGATATTTTCAAATTCCTATCGATCTTAATGATCAAGAGAAAACAACATTCACATGTCCTTTCGGCACATACGCTTATAGACTAATGCCTTTCGGGCTATGCAATCCCCCAACCACATTCCAAAGGTGCATGTTAGCAATTTTTCATGATATGATCGAAGAATCCGTCGAAGTATTCATGGACGATTTCTCCGTCTTCGGAAACTCTTTCGACAAATGCCTAAACAATCTCGATAAAATGCTCCAGCGTTGTAAAGATGCTCATCTTGTTCTAAATTGGGAAAAATGTCACTTCATGGTCAAAGAAGGAATCGTGCTTGGACACAAGGTGTCCAGCGCAGGACTTGAAGTTGACAAAGCAAAAATCGACATAATCTCAAAACTTCCACCTCCTGCTAATATTAAAGATATTAGAAGCTTTCTCAAACATGCCGGTTTTTACCAACGTTTCATTAAAGATTTCTTGAAAATTGCTCGACCTCTAACTAAACTACTTGAAAAAGATACTCCATTTGAATTCGATGATGAATGTCAAAAAGCATTCGAATTATTGAAGGAGAAACTCACATGTGCTCCTGTGATCGTAAGCCCAAACTGGAATCTTCCGTTTGAACTTATGTGTGATGCAAGTGATTTCGCAGTAGGAGCCGTCTTAGGACAAAAAGATGGTAAAAACTTTCACCCGATCTACTTCGCAAGCAAAACCCTTAATCCCGCTCAACAAAAATACACCGTAACCAAAAAAGAGCTTATGGCTGTAGTTTTTGCATTCGACAAATTCAGATCCTAACTTATTCTCTCAAAAACTATTGTTCA
>BQNB010044591.1:0-44796 GCA_026074375.1 Tanacetum coccineum
TTTTCAAAATAAGTAAATGCTTAGAATTAAAAAAATAATCTTAATAAAGCTTTTAAAACATATACCACATCCTTATAAAATAAAAATATCAATTTTTGATATTAGTTACATCATAAGTGACACCACACAAAATATTTTAAAGATTTTGGCAATCTAAAATTTAGACTGTGTGTCAGGCTGCCGGTTCCATCACTTTACACTAGTCGATTCCATTTGGTAAAGGGAACCGGACAGAACCGGGCTACAGGACAGCCGGTTCTATAGGTTTCTACTGGCCGGTTCCTTTCTGCAGAAAGAACCTGCGGAACCGTGCTACAGTAACACTTATGCCTTGATGACCTCAAATAACATTATATTTATACCATCATTTGTCCCAAATAAATTACCCACTTTTATATAATTATTGCAAGAATGGTTACTTAATTGCTTAAAGTTGTTAATTGCAGTAATTACGGAATGTTTTGTGAAGACAAGCTAAAAGGCGCACATTTTGGAGCTTAAAACGAAGACATTTAAAGATACTTATTTCTGACTCAATACGGCGTATCCAACAAAGAAGATACGACGTATCAGCGCCTAGACTTCACAAGAAAACGCGTATGTTCAATTCCTAATACAACGCATTCCTCTGAATACATACGCCGTATCCAACTGGTCAAATAATCAAAGATCTTGCATTAAATGTGATTAAGGAAAGATATTACAGATTGTTGTGAACCTAGCGCGCACTCCAAGGAATTTACCCCTATACGTCATATTCACCTCACTCAATACGACGTATCCAATAATTTACAAATACTATAAATAAAAGACTCAAAAACGAGTTTTCAGTGTGTAAAATCATATTCTCTATACCATAAACATAAAAGTCGATTTTTTGAAGTGAAAAAGAGCAGCCAAGGTCAAGCATCGATCACGATTCCATAGAAGACACCGTGTAATTCCTATACTTTTGTAATCATTTAATTTTTCGTATCGTTCGGTAAAACGTTTAGTTTACCTTGGTTAATTGATTACACTTGTATAATTACAATGGTTATGGGCTAATACCCTCGGGTATTAGCCATCTTAATGAAGATTTAATGTTTGGTTTGTTTTATCTCGATTGCATAATTTATCGTTGATTGTTTAATTATGTTTATCACCTCATGTAACATTTCGTATTTTCAGGTCATTTACGACGCCATTTATTTCACTATTTAATTTGGTCTCGTGCGCGTTTACTTTTAATTCTTATTATATGATTACATCGCGTAAGCTAAAAACTATCATTTAACGTAAATGGACACCAAACGAATTAAAGTTTTCGTCAAGCGAGCATTATATTATTTTACGAAAGTAATAATTAACTTGTTATATTTTATTTTTATTGGTTACGTAAAACGTTTACGTTTCGTAATTAAATACATTTAGGCGTACCCGGAATCACCAAAATTTATCTACGCTTCAACAAATACCCATTTTATTCTCAATGCTCAAAATTTTATAAAACTTCACCATATTTATCATCCTAGCCGAATTTCACATGAAAGGATCAAACCAAGTCTTACAATTTTCAAGTATTACATCTTTACATGTGGCTACACATGTTATTAAAAGTTCAAGTAATATTAGTTTTATTTTGTACAAGATATTTAGCTAGTCAATTCTCTCCTTCATTTCATGGGATAACTTCCATCTAAGGGGACCAAAGAACACTTATCATAAATAAGAACCATGTACACATCTAGAGATAGTAAGACTTAGACTTAGGACTAGTGATTTTGACCAAGTACTCCCCCATTTCCCTCTTTGTGTTTTGCCGTCCCCCTCCCCCCCTTGTCTCTTGACAATTTTGACTAACTAACTTGTCCATTTGACCACCTTGGAACATATAATACTAGTGTACACATTCACTTTTCATTTCATTAAGTAAATCAACACCATTTCTCTCTTTTGGTGCTCCATTTCCCACGTCCCAAAATAAATATACACAAACCATCCATAAACTTTTATTTACCACCTTTACAAGTGATCATACATCATACCTAAGGCATACCATGGAGGTTTAAAGGCTTGGTTAAGCTTTTACAAGGGTTAAGCAAGGATTAAAGCTAGTTAAGGTTTTCTTGGAGATTTAGGGTTTTCACCCTTTATTTTCAAGCAAAGGTTTAAATCACAAGGGTGTGATTTGTTGGTCATTCTTTACTCATTTACCTAAGGTTATCTAAAACCCTAATCATTTTTTTTCTACTTATGATTTCATGTGTATAATGTTTATATAGTTAAATCACCATTTAGGATACTTTTAAAATGGATTTTCTTGTGATCATGGTTTTATGAACTTTTTATATGTCATGTGGATGTTAAGAACATGTTATAATGGAAACATAAGCCCTATATAAGTATGGTTAACTTATTAAGAAGTATGTACCTAAACTAGTTACTAAAAAGTTACTAAATAAGTTTATAAGTGAAAGTGTGGTAAAGGACTTGTGATCATGGACAAATCTTGGACAATATGGACTAATGGGCACTATAATATATGAGACATAAGATATAAAGATTTATGGAAGATTTGTGGTATTGTATTAAGTTGAAAATTTTATAAAACAAGTTATATAAATAAATATATAAAAATATACAAAAAGGGCTGTTTTAAATTCGAAATCTAAAACATATATTTTATATTTTATAAAAATACCACGTCTCATGACGATTCCAAAAAGGTAAGAAACTTGAAAAACCGATTTATAACGAGGGAGATACGACGATTACAAGTTTACGATAATTAATACTTTTATAAAAAGTTACTGTTCATCAGGAACATTTATTTTTGGAAAATATCATAGATAAGTAGAACTTTTAATTACGAGAACTTGCTCGAAAGAATCACTAAAAACGGAGCTAAAACGAGTAGGATACGACATTTCAAAGTTATCGAACATTATTTATAAAAACTGAAAAACCGTAAATGCTTCAGCAGCTACTGAAACTCATTTTTGAGGACCTTCGGGTCTAATTGAGTCGAAGTGTAAAACTACAAAGTTGTTCGGAACGACATTTTACATAAACATGCCAATTTTCATAATTTTCGGATGTATAGTTTGTATACTAGACACTTTTCCTGACATGAATAGTGTTGGTTCGTTTTTAAAATAAATTTTTGCGAAACATTTTAGAATCATTTATATAATATTTATACATGTCTTAAACTTTATAAATATTATTTTACAAAGACAATTAAATTATTTATTCGATTATATGAGTACGAACACGTGGTATTTGTTTAACAAACGCGATTTAAATATGATTTCATAAACATAATTAGATGGTGATGTAGCTATATAGAATTTCAAAGTACTTTGTACTCATACGACCCATATTTACTTAGGTTTCTTTCGGATATTTTCGTGACACGTTTTCTGTCATTCACTCGACTTATTTCATCCCTTCACTTCTAAGGTGAGTTCATAGCCCCATTTACATCTACTGTTTTACAAACTCTACGGGGTGAAGTTACATGCTTGTTTTACATTGGACACAAGTGTTTTAAATTGTATGCTATCTAGATTATTGCCTGAATATTATTGCCTAAGTTACCGCATTGCCATCTAAGTCCCTACCAAATCATGAACCGTTAATTGCTATTATAGTGAGCGCTAGTGTTGTGGATAGATCTATCGGGACTAACAATCTCCACCTGGAATTTCTGGTCACAAGTTGACCATGGTGCATTTAACATTCAGAGGAATTAGTAGGCTGTTTGGCAGACACCCTACATTATTTTGGGGCACTGACAGTTAAGGCTTCGAGGTCATGAGCTTAGAGCAATAATACATGTTTTGGACTACTGAATTTGTTTCATAGTCTACATTTACTTAAATCTTGTGGTCCACTCTTTATTTGATAAACCTATGAATTCACTCAACCATTGTGTTGACCTTTAGCATGTTTAATTTCAGGTCCTAAGGTATAAGCTTGGATGGGAGCCGTGACGGATATCAATGAAGATGGATTCTGTGTTTACTTAAATTCGATGCAACTTTATCTTTTAAAAACTTATGTCATCTTTTGGGATTATGAAGCTTTTGTTTAAAAGGACGTATGTAGTATGTTTATGACTCTTTTAATATTTTGGGACCATAACTGAAAACTCTGATATTTTAAAATGCATCGAATGAAACTTTATTTAAACGTCTCTTTTGAGGTCGTTTCTTATATCTTGATTGTTGTACTAAGACGTAGCACCCCATTGTTACCATTCCGCTGCTACCAGATTTTGGGGGTGTTACAGATTGGTATCAAGAGCCAAGGTTATAGGAAACTGGGTCATTTTCAAAACCTAGTCTATAACCAAAATTTTTAAAGATTTTCTTTTCTTTCATTTTCAAAATACAGAATCCTTCATCACTTACCCGATATCCGCGCGCGTATTCCTCGATCCTTACTTACTTTTTCGATTATCATTATTGTATTATATTGTTTTATATATAATACTTGGTTTAATTTCAATCCCTTACGCCTATCTTCTAGCGTATTACTATTCATTCGTATCGGTCGATTATATAAATATTGACCATTCTGATTAATGATGTTTAGTTATAAGAGCATCACCGTTTAAATTATAAAAATTTAATTTTATAACTGTTTAAAATAACTATCATTGTGAAATTTAATCTTGTGGCTATGTAGATTCATTATAGAATTGCATACTGTATTGATGATAAATTCATGAGTATTATAATATTCTTATTTCCTCCGTTAGTATCGTGTACCTCGACTCGATGTACTCTTACAAATTCTTACCGGATTTTGTACTTGTATTGTTAACAGAATCATGCCGCCCAGAAGATTAAAGAAGAAATCTGTTAAGAGGTTAGTGGAAAAACGTGTGGCTAAAGCTATTGAAGAATACAAAAAGTCTAGGGCTAATTTAGATAGCGCCAGAAGTTCAGGAGGAAACACTGGGAATGCTGGAGGAACTGTGAATGTGCAGGGTTGTTCGCACAAGACTTTTATGAATGGAAAGCCTCACTCTTTTAATGGAACGGAGGGTGTTGTTGGTTTAAGGCGTTGGATAGAGAAGGTGGAGCAAGTGTTTGAAACTTGCAAGTGTGCCGAAGAAGATAAGGTTATGTTTGCTGCTAGTACTTTCGAGGGTCGTGCGTTAACATGGTGGAATGGGAATGTGCACACTCTAGGGCTCGTCAATGCTAACCGTATTCCCTGGACTGAATTCAAGACGATGATGACTACGGAATACTGCCCAGCAACCGAAATCCAAAGGATGGAGCAAGAGCTCTGGACTCTGACTCTAAAAGGAGACGACATCGAGGCATACAACAATCGTTTCCATGAGCTGGCCTTGATGTGTCCTGAATTGGTGCCCACTGAAAAGAAGAAGATTGAAAGGTATGTTCGTGGGTTTCCTGAAAGAATCAAAGGAAATATCACTTCTTCAAAGCCTGCAACTCTGCATGATGCCATCAACATGGCCCGTGAACTGGTTGAGCAAGCAGTTCAGGGTAGGGCTACTAGAATTGGTGAAAGCAAAAATGAAATGGGAAGACCACCAAAGAAACACCAACAACAATAACCCCAACAACAACAACAACCGCAACCGAAACAACAACTATCACCAACAACAAAACAGGAGGCAGGAAACTGCCAGGGCCTATGCTGCAGCCCCAGCTGAGGGTAGAGGTTATGCTGGGAATCTACCAAAGTGCAACCGTTGCAACTCTCACCATAATGGGCGATGCCCTCCAAAGTGTCAGAAGTGCCAAAGAATTGGTCATCAGGAGAAAGATTGCAGAGTTAGGGTTTCAGGTGCAGGAGTTACCCCCTATAGGATGTGACTTGTTATGGATGCGGTGAAAAAGGACATTACAAGGACAAGTGTCTAAAAGGAAGGAACCAGCAAAATGAGGGAGCTCATGCGAGAGCTTACGTGGTGGTTGAAAATCCGTAGCAGAATCCGAATGTGGTCGCGGGTACGTTTCTTCTTAATGATCATTACGCTTGTATCCTCTTTGATTCTGGTGCTGAGAAGAGTTTTGTATCTTCTGCGTTTACACCTTTTATTGATATTGCCCCAACCGCTTTAAATACTAGTTATGAAGTAGAGTTAGCAGATGGAAAGGTGGTCAGTACCAACACTGTTTTACGAGGTTGTACCTTAGCTTTGTATAACCATTGTTTCAAAATTGACCTACTCCCGACCCGACTAGGAAGTTTCGATGTCATTATTGGCATGGATTGGTTGTCATACCACCGAGCTGTCATAGATTGTTATGAAAAGATTGTCCGTATTCCTCTTCCGAACGGCGAGATTCTTGAAGTACAAGGCGAGAGGCCGGAAAAGGATCCTGGATCACTTGCGTGTATCAAGGCTGATGAAAAGAAGCTTGATGACATTCGGGTTGTCCGAGACTTCCCTGAGGTATTTCCAGATGATCTGTCAGGTTTACCTCCTGTGCGTGAGATAGAGTTCCGCATCGATCTGATTCCAGGCGCGTCACCAGTTGTTAAATCGCCATACCGATTAGCTCCGTCAGAGATGCTAGAGTTGTCGAACCAGCTAAAGGAGCTTCAAGAGAAGGGCTTCATTCGACCCAGTCATTCTCCATGGGGAGCACCCGTGCTTTTTGTCAAGAAGAAAGACGGTGCGATGAGAATGTGTATTGACTATAGGGAATTAAATAAGTTGACTATAAAGAACCGCTATCCTCTCCCCAGAATTGATGACTTGTTTGATCAATTACAAGGTGCGTGTTGTTTCTCCAAGATAGATCTTCGTTCAGGATATCATCAGTTAAGAGTTCGAGAAGAAGATATACCGAAAACCGCGTTTAGAACCCGATATGGGCATTTTGAGTTCACAGTTATGCCATTTGGGCTGACAAACGCACCAGCAATATTTATGGACTTAATGAACCGCGTCTGCAAACCGTATTTGGACAAATTCGTAATTGTCTTCATTGACGACATCTTAATCTACTCTAAGTCGGAAGAAGAACATGAAGTCCACCTGAAGACGATTTTAGACTTACTCAAGAAGGAGAAGTTATACGCCAAATTTTCAAAGTGCGAATTTTGGTTGAAAGAAGTCCAGTTCCTAGGACATGTGGTCAACTGCGACGGTATCCACGTGGATCCTAGCAAGGTTGAGTCAGTCAAGAACTGGAAGATTCCTGAATCGTCAACTGAAATCCGTTCATTTTTAGGATTGGCGGGTTACTACCGGAGATTTATCGAGAATTTCTCCAAGATCGCCAAGCCTCTCACCCTGTTGACCCAAAAGAATAAGGCATATGTGTGGGGCGATAAGCAAGATGAAGCTTTCCGCATTCTGAAGGAGAAGCTATGCAATGCTCCAGTGTTAGCACTCCCCGATGGACCAAACGACTTTGTGGTCTATTGTGATGCATCGAAACAAGGTTTTGGGTGCGTGCTGATGCAGCGGGGCAAAGTGATAGCGTATGCGTCAAGACAGTTGAAGACGCATGAGAAAAATTATACCACCCACGACCTGGAATTGGGTGCGGTGGTGTTCGCCCTTAAAATCTGGAGACATTATCTTTATGGGACGAAAAGTGTTATCTACACTGACCACAAGAGTCTCCAGTACATATTTGACCAGAAAGATTTGAATATGCGCCAAAGGCGGTGGATCGAGCTGCTCAGTGACTACGAGTGTGAGATCAAATACCACCCGGGCAAGGCGAATGTGGTGGCGGATGCCTTGAGTAGAAAAGAAAGGCTCAAGCCAAGGCGAGTACGTGCTATGAGTATTACTATTCATTCTGGGCTTAAGACTAAGATTTTGGAAGCACAAGGCAAAGCTTCCAAGGATCTCAAAGCTCCAGCTGAATGGCTAAGAGGATTAGAAACACACTTTGAGCGACGAGATGATGGTGGAATTTACTTCTTCGATCGTATCTGGATTCCATCAGTTGGTGGTGTAAGGAAATTGATCATGGATGAAGCTCATACTTCTAGATATATAATACATCCGGGTGCGGATAAGATGTACTTTGATCTGAGAGACTTGTATTTATGGCCTGGTATGAAGAGAGACATTGCTGAGTACGTTAGCAGGTGTCTTACGTGCTCTAAGATTAAAGCCGAACATCAGAAACCCTCAGGATTACTTCAGCAACCAGAAATCCCTGAGTGGAAATGGGAGAAGATAACAATAGACTTAGTTACAAAGTTGCCTAAAAGCAGCAGTGGGTATGATGCGATTTGGGTCATTATGGATAGATTGACCAAGTCGACTTACTTCTTACCTATTCGTGAGGATTAGAAAACGGAGAAGCTGGCAAGGATTTATATCAACGAGATTGTGGCAAGACATGGTGTGCCGGTGTCAATCATCTCAGACCGTGATGGTCGATTCGCGTCACACTTATGACAAGCTCTTCAGAAGGCGTTAGGTACACAACTACATATGAGTACGACTTACCACCCTGAGACCGATGGTCAGAGTGAGCGTACTATTCAGACGCTGGAAGATATGCTACGAGCTTGTGTTATGGATTTTGGTGGCAGTTGGGATACTCATCTCCCGTTGGTCGAGTTTTCTTATAATAACAATTACCACACGAGCGTTAAGTATGCACCATTCGAGGCTCTATACAGGCGAAAGTGTAGATCCCCTGTGATATGGACTGAAGTGGGAGAAAGTCAGCTTATTGGGCCAGAAATTATGCAAGAAACGACAGAAAAGATTATTCAGATTAAGGAAAGGTTGAAAACGACAAGGAGTCGCCAGAAAAGCTATGCTGATAAGAGGCATAAGCCTCTTGAATCCAAAGTTGGAGACCGAGTGTTACTTAAGGTATCTCCATGGAAGGGAGTGGTATGATTTGGTAAGAAAAGAAAGCTAGCACCACGGTATGTGGGACCGTTTGAAATAGTAGAGTGTGTTGGACCGGTAGCTTATCGGCTTAAGTTACCCTAGGAGCTGAGTTATATCCACGACATGTTTCATGTGTCAAACCTCAAGAAGTGTTTGGTTGAGCCAAACATTCAAGTGCCTTTGAAGAGATCGAGATTGATGAAAATCAGCGTTTTGTCGAAGAGCCTATTGAGATCGTGGAACGAGATGTGAAAAAGCTAAAGCGGAGAAGAATCCCATTAGTCAAATTCGTTGGAACTCCCGGCAAGGAGCTGAGTATACCTGGGAACGTGAAGACCAATTCCGGAAGAAATATCAGCATCTATTCTTTGAACCCGTACCTTCTTCAAGTGCCGCGATTTAAGCCTTGAGGACAAGGCTCTTCTAACCGGAGGAGACTGTAAAATTTCGTATTTTCAGGTCATTTACGACCCATTTATTTCACTATTTAATTTGGTCTCGTGCGCGTTTACTTTTAATTCTTATTATATGATTAAATCGCGTAAGCTAAAAACTATCATTTAACGTAAATGGACACCAAACGAATTAAAGTTTTCGTCAAGCGAGCATTATATTATTTTACGAAAGTAATAATTAACTTGTTATATTATATTTTTATTGGTTACGTAAAACGTTTACGTTTCGTAATTAAATACATTTAGGCGTACCCGAAAGCACCAAAATTTATCTACGCTTCAACAAATACCCATTTTTATTCTCAATGCTCAAAATTTTATAAAACTTCACCATATTTATCATCCTAGCCGAATTTCACATGAAAGGATCAAACCAAGTCTTACAATTTTCAAGTATTACATCTTTACATGTGGCTATACATGTTATTAAAAGTTCAAGTAATATTAGTTTTATTTTGTACAAGATATTTAGCTAGTCAATTATCTCCTTCATTTCATGAGATAACTTCCATCTAAGGGGACCAAAGAACACTTATCATAAATAAGAACCATGTACACATCTAGAGATAGTAAGACTTAGATTTAGGACT
The DNA here is from genome assembly GCA_026074375.1 of Tanacetum coccineum. Lineage (NCBI taxonomy): Eukaryota > Viridiplantae > Streptophyta > Magnoliopsida > Asterales > Asteraceae > Tanacetum > Tanacetum coccineum. The sequence continues at coordinate 9,891 of BQNB010044591.1, forward strand.
AGTGATTTTGACCAAGTACTCCCCCATTTCCCTCTTTGTGTTTTGCCGTCCCCCTCCCCCCCTTTGTCTCTTGACAATTTTGACTAACTAACTTGTCCATTTGACCACCTTGGAACATATAATACTAGTGTACACATTCACTTTTCATTTCATTAAGTAAATCAACACCATTTCTCTCTTTTGGTGCTCCATTTCCCACGTCCCAAAATAAATATACACAAACCATCCATAAACTTTTATTTACCACCTTTACAAGTGATCATACATCATACCTAACGCATACCAAGGATTAAAGCTAGTTAAGGTTTTCTTGGAGATTTAGGGGTTTCACCCTTTATTTTCAAGCAAATGTTTAAATCACAAGGGTGTGATTTGTTGGTCATTCTTTACTCATTTACCTAAGGTTATCTAAAACCCTAATCATTTTTTTCTACTTATGATTTCATGTGTATAATGTTTATATAGTTAAATCACCATTTAGGATACTTTTAAAATAGATTTTCTTATGATCATGGTTTTATGAACTTTTTATATGTCATGTGGATGTTAAGAACATGTTATAATGGAAACATAAACCCTATATAAGTACGGTTAACTTATTAAGAAGTATGTACCTAAACTAGTTACTAAAAAGTTTACTAAATAAGTGTGGTAAAGGACTTGTGATCATGGACAAATATTTTGGGACCATAACTAAAAACTCTGATATTTTAAAATGCATCGAATGAAACTTTATTTAAACGTCTCTTTTGAGGTCGTTTCTTATATCTTGATTGTTGTACTAAGACGTAGCACCCCATTGTTACCATTCCGCTGCTACCAGATTTTGGGGGTGTTACACCTCATACTTGTCTATGTGCTTGAATATGCGACCTATCATTCAACTGGGTCTAGTGAGACTGACCAAGTAATCTAGATACTGGGATCGCTCTCCATATCGTGTTTTATATATCTGGACCAATATGATCAAAAATAATGTTCTATCTTTGCCTTTAGATTAGTGAGCTTAGTTGGTCTGGCAGGTGACCCTTGGATCAACAAGTACGTTCTTAATCATTGGTAAAGACTTGAACATTGAACTACCAGTATATAAAATACCGTCAAGTAGTAAGTGGGTAAAGTCCCGATGGGCTAGGGTTTAACAAGATCGCCATTGCTTTAATCCTTAAGATATATTATAATTAAACTAAAAGGATGCTTTATGCGGATGTGTTAATTGCGACATGATTCAACGTGTCTAGGTCTTAGGATAATGTCCCGCCTAAGTCTTAAGAATGATATGCCGCCTCGAGATAAGCAGTCATTGCACTAAACAAACAAACCAACATTTAATCGGATTTAATTTGGCTAATATAATTTTCTATCATTTGGCTTGTACCGCTCTTCTATCTTCTAATTTTCTTCTTGCGTAATTATTGTGTATTGAATTGATTTTAGTCATCATAAAACCCGTGTCAGTCTCTCAGGCTGAAACCCCCATTATCATTAGAACTAGGTGTAGCATAGGTTTAACATGTAATTAGAATTGACTAGTCTAATTAGATTAACTAAAATACTGATAGAATATAAGGTTAACTTCATTGCTCTTAGTGTTCGACACCCTACTTACCACGAAACTCCATCTGATCGGGTACACTGCCCGTTAAAGTATTGTTTTAGGATAAGTCGGCTAAATATAAATTTAAAACTTGGTAATCAATAAATATAACCTACACAACATCACAACATGTTTTTGGCACCGTTTCCAGGGAGTGAAAAAGTTTTAATCTTTATTTTATTAGTATCAACTTATATATACTTTTTGTGCACACGTTTTTATACACATATTTTTTTACACGTTTTTATGCACACGTTTTTATACAGCTTTTTGTGTGTATAAAACCGTGTATAAAAATGTGTGTATAAAAATTTGTGTATAAAAATATGTGCATAAAAACGTGTGTATAAAAACGTGTATAAAACTTGTGTATAAGAAAGTGTGTATAAAAATATGTATATAAAACCATGTATAAAAATGTTTATAAACAATCCCCACTTGGAATTTCTGGTCACAAGTTGATCATGGTGCATTTAACATTTAGAGGAATTAGTAGGCTATTTGGCAGACACCCTACATTATTTTGAGGCACTGACAGTTAAGGCTTCAGGGTCATGAGCTTAGAGCAATAATACATGTTTTGGACTACTGAATTTGTTTCATAGTCTACCTTTACTTAAATCTTGTGGTCCACTCTTTATTTGATAAACCTTTGAATTCACTTAATCATTGTGTTGACCTTTAGCATGTTTAATTTCAGGTCCTAAGGTATAAGCTTGGATGGGATATTTGAAGTGACCACTGATGGAGCAAAGCCGATATACCAAACTTGAAATTGAAGTAGAATTCCCCGTTCTTGTGACTTAAGCTTGCACTAATGTTGTGTTAGGATTAAAAATGTGGTGTCTATATGGAAATTATATTAGTTTATATATAGTCTTAAACACAAGGACTAGAAATGTAATTAGCCCAAAGATAGCTTGTGTTTAGACTATAAATACCCCCTCTAATCTTCCTTAGAGGGGTGAACCTCATAATTGTAATTTTCACTAATCATTCATTAATAAATCAATTTCTCTCGCTAAAATGGCTTTTATATATTTCCATCATCCCCGACCTCCCGAGATCGTGAATCAAGAGACCTCACAAGTGGTATCAGAGCTGCAGGAGCGATTTGTGATGTTTTAGAGCTTATTCGGTTCAGCTTATTCGGCTTATTTTCAGCTTATTTCAATCAGACGTGGTTTTTCAGCGGATCAGCATATTCAACAGCTTATTTTTATGCTTAATCTGTTGCGAAATTCGTTTTTATGCTTATTTGGTTTAATAATCAGATCTGGTCTAAAACTGCTTAATTAGTGCTTATTTGTTAAACATCACGGTTGTGTTTTATGCAACCATGATTGCCAGATTACGGTTTTATCGTATTTTGGTATCAATTAAGTACTAATTTCGGATCTGTAACATTTTCGATGGTATGATAATTTTCGGTAGTCAAACATGACAGTTGACTGGTCAAAAGTTGTTAGATCTGGTTAAAAGTTGTTAGATCTGGTCAAACTCGGAAGCTTATAGTCAAACTCGGGTATTATGTTGAATGGACTAAACTCGGTACCTAGTTTTTGTCGAGAATGAAATGAAGGAAAGAAAAACAACCGTTTGATTAAACATTTTCGGAAGTAAAAATCAATGTTGACTTTTGGTGGTCAAACTTAATTTGTTCCCAAATTATAAATTCGATATCGAAATTAAATCTTGACACCGAGTTTACATCTTATCAAAAAGGGAAACAACGTGAGTGGAGATGAAACAGAGTTTCAACCTGACACCGACTCTCATTGATTTACAACATCAACAAGATAACACAAGCAAATCAAAGCTATCCTAAATCCCATCACCTTCTTACACTTAACATCAACTCATCTTCACAACATCTACTATCTCAGTCTCATCACAACAATAAACTCAAAACTGAAACAGAAACAAGGATGATCTTAGATTTTTTTCTCTTTTCGTGTCTTACATTGAAGATGTGATCTCTAAAGGATTAAAAACATAAGAGATATCATCATTGATCTATAAGAAGTATTACTTCTTTTCAATATTCGACATCTATCAAGAAAGAACAAGAACAAGATTGATCTTGTCCTTCTTTGTGTCGGTGGAACCAAGAAACGAAAAAACAAGAGATGATATTACCCTACCGTAGATCTTCGAAAAGACCTTGATGCATAAAATAGTCTTGACTTTTATCTTTGGGTTCTTGATTTGTGGGTTATAACAAGGAGCTGAAGTTTTTTTGTTGTTGTTTGGTTAAGAAAAAGAGACGAGGTGAAGATGGTGTTCATGAAACTGCTACAAATTTGGGGAAGGGTGAGTAGAAGTATGATATGATTGTGTTTGTGCTCGGGGGTTATAGTTTGTGGTGATATAAGGATGGATATGTGTTTAATCGTGTGATTATTTGGAGAAATAAGGTAGGTTATTGACAATAAAAACAGAAGGGGGAAAAGAATGTGGCCGTGTGTTTTGGATGGGATACCAGGAGTTTGTGAAACCCTAGAGTGTTAATTACCCTATATACAATATCTCAAATGGTCGGTGGGTGCACTGTACAGCTACAGTGCTACAGTGCCAGGGCCAAAAATTAACCCAAAATTTTGGCATGAATAAGACACAAATTTTTTTTTTTAATACCGGTGGTTACTGTTCATCGGCCGGAAAAAAATAATAATTTATACTCTCCCCTTCTTTCGTCAAAAATAAGAAGAAAAAAAATTACGTTTACGACTTTCTATCGGCCTGGGCAAAAAAAATATATATATATATCCCCTTTATTGAAAAAAAAAATTTGTCATTTAATATGAGAAAAAAACAAACTATTAAACATGAGACCGAAGAAATTAACCCGAACAAAAAAAAATAAAATGCCCCGCCAAAACAGCGGCGAAAAAATAACGCCCGCCAACAATCGCGGTGTAATTTTTTGGCTATGTTTAACACTATCACATATTATTAGAATATGGGCTGATGATTTTCGTTGGGCCTTGGATGAAAAGAACTATATCATGTGGGCTCAAAACTAATACCAAAAAGTGAAACTGGTCAGACTTGACTATCCGAAACTTATTCTATACCATAAAAGATTGGGTGATCCTTAAAAAATTCTCACAAATGAGTTGGGCTGCCTAGGACTATCCGAAAATTATGGCCAGTCTTTATGCATATAAAAATGGACCAAAATTCATAAATGAACAAAATGGCGCGTTTGTAACCGTTTGATTGTTATGGAATTAGGCTGGATCTGAATTTGTGGGCTTAAAATGCTAAAGGGCCGAATTTTTGTTAATTTTTCGGACACAAAAACATCACTTATTGCTTAAAACGATCCGGATAAAAGATTAACGAAACCGTTCAAAAGGCTATTCTCGGGGATTTAATCGCAACAAATAACTACAGGGTTGATTCTTTATTACTTATTCGGGATTGAAGTAATATGTCACGGGGAAGTGTACTTATTTCAATCTTCATGGTCTTTTCTATCCTGGCAACGAAAGGACTTTTTCGAGCAGATAAGAATGTCAGAAGACTTGAATATCCTGTTACTTTTGTGATTCTTTCTCTCTTTTATCCACAAAGTAGCTATCTCTGAGATTCAAGGAGTTACTTATATGCTCAGTGACTCACTATTGAGGATAATTTCAAAGAGATTCTTCTGGATATAGTGCAAGTAAATCACAACTTGGGGATGTTACTTTAGAACGAGTTTGTCATAAATTCCCGTTTTCTCCATAAGTGGTCATTAAAAAGAGCCGACAAAATGCGAGGTTGGAATTGAATTAGTCAAAGAAGAGACAAATAGAGGTTCTTGTATCGGAGTTGATTCGCCATGCTAAACACTGACTTTATTCTACTTCACACATGGTTGTTCTATCGAATATTCGGGCGTACCAGATATGATTTTTTTCGATGGTCCATCGAATCGAATCAGGGGGAAAACAGGGAGTATTCGAATAGAGTATTAATCAGGGGGAAGAAATGTGTATTTATCTCACCTTCATTTCTTTCTTTCTTATCTTCAAGTCCGCTTCTATCTTATGGAGATGGATTGTATGCTTTCAACCTCTGGATGGTTAGTGTGTGAAGTATGTGCATACATGAGAAGATGTTGCTGATTCCTTGCATGTTCCCCTGAACGGATATTCATCATAACAGAAGCAGTTCAGTTTGATGTGGTTGGCTTCTTCTTCTTCTACTTCTCTGATCCTCTGATTCTGATTCTACTTCTACTTCTACGTCTACTTCTACTTCTACTTCTTCTTCTATGAAGCTACATCACAGTTTCTGAATTCGCTTACAATACGGATGTTAGTTTGGGGGGAAGCTGATTCAGAAACTTCGACAAAAAGAAGTAGATGAAGAAAGCTGTGTGAAGACATGCAGTATGAACTGGGGGGAAGCTAACTCAGTTTATACAGATTACATTGTATCGCCTGCAAGTAATGGAAAGATTCAAGCTGAAGCACTGATATTTGTACTTGTAGGATACATTGTAAGTAATTCCATATGCCACCACATTGGGGGAAGATTGTTAGGATTAAAAATGTGGTGTCTATATGGAAATTACATTAGTTTCTATATAGTCTTAAACACAAGGACTAATTAAAAAAAATGTAATTAACCCAAAGATGCTGTGTTTTAGACTATAAATACCCCCGCTAATCTTTCCTTAGGAGGGGTGAACCTCAATAACGTGAATTTTCACTAATCATTCAATAATAAATCAATTTCTCTCTCTAAAATGGCTTTTATATATTTCCATCATCCCCGACCTCCCGAGATCGTGAATCAAGAGACCTCACATGAAGCTTTTGTTTAAAATGACGTATGTATTATGTTTATGACTCTTTTAATATTTTGGGACCATAACTGAAAACTCTGATATTTTAAAATGCATCGAATGAAACTTTATTTAAACGTCTCTTTTAAGGTCGTTTCTTATATCTTGATTGTTGTACTAAGACGTAGCACCCCATTGTTACCATTCCGCTGCTACTAGATTTTAAGGGTGTTACACCTCATACTTGTCTATGTGCTTGAATATGCGACCTATTATTCAACTGGGTCTAGTGAGACTGACCAAGTAATCTAGATACTGGGATAGCTCTCTATATCGTGTTTTATATATCTGGACCAATAGGATCACAAATAATGTTCTATCTTTGCCTTTAGATTAGTGAGCTTAGTTGGCCTGGCAGGTGACCCTTGGATCAACAAGTACGTTCTTAATCATTGGTAAATACTTGAACAGTGAACTACCAGTATATAAATACGTCAAGTGATAAGTTGATAAAGTCCCCGATGCTAGGGTTAACAAGATCGCCATTGCTTTTAACCCCTAAATAGATTATAATTAAACTAAAAGGGATGCTTTATGCGGATGCGTTGATTGCAACATGATTCAACATGTCTAGGTCTTAGGATGATGTCCCGCCTAAGTCTTAAGAATGATATGCCGTCCCGAGATAAGCAGTTATTGCACTAAACAAACAAACCAGCATTTAATCGGATTTAATTTGGCTAATATAATTTTCTATCATTTGGCTTGCACCGCTCTTTTATCTTTGATTTTTCTTCATTGTGATTATGTGTATTGAATTGATTTTAGTCATCATAAAACCCGTGCCAGTCTCTCAGGCTGAAACCCCCCTTATCATTAGAACTAGGTGTAGCATATGTTTAACATGTAATTAGAATTGACTAGTCTAATTAGATTAACTAAAATACTGATAGAATATAAGGTTAACTTCATCGCTCTTAGTGTTCGACACCCTACTTACCACGAAACTTCATCTTGATCGGGTACACATCCCCGTTTAAAGTATTGTTTTGGATAAGTAGGCAAATATAAATTTAAAACTGGTAATCAATAAATAAACAACACTCAGCACAGCAAGTTTTGTCACAGTGCCAGGGAGTGAAAAGTTTTAACTTTATTTTATTAGTATCAACTTATATATACTTTTTATTTTTTATGCACACGTTTTACACGTTTTTATGCACGCGTTTTTATACACATATTTTTTACATGTTTTTATGCACACGTTTTTATACAGCTTTTTGTGTGTATAAAACCGTGTATAAAAATGTGTGTATAAAAACGTGTTTATAAAACCGTGTATAAAAATGTGTGTACAAAAATGTGTGTATAAAACTGTTGACAATGATGAATTGAGAGAAAAACACACAGTGAAAGTGATTTCATTGAACTGAAAATGAAAAATAGTACAGGGTATTTATACAAGAAATGAGCGGGAAAAGATAAAAACTGACTCTAACTAACTATCTTCTAAAGTTACAACATAAACCCCTAAACTTTCTATAAGTTACACTTTGGTCCTTGTAGTTTCTGCAATGCTTCTCTTATAAAAACCGTGTATAAAACTGTGTATAAAAATGTGTACAAGAATGTGTGTATAAAAACGTGTGTATAAAAATGTGTGTATAAAAAGATGTGTAATAAAACCGTGTATAAAAATGTGTATATAAAAAATGTGTGTATGAAAACGTGTTTATAAAAATGTGTGTATAAAAATGTGTAGATAAAAATGTGTATAAAAACGTGTGTAAAAATTGGCAAAGTTTAGTAACTTAGGTGAACAAATTCGCAAAGTTCAGTAACTTATTTGTATCAAAAGTCAAATGCCACGCTGTCAATGTAACCGGGAATTAACACTAGCAACCGGTCACCGATAGTTCGATACCAAATTTAACCGCTTTTGATAGTCCAGTAACCCAAATGAACAAAAAAAAATTTAGTAACTTAGGCGAACAAAAGTTGATAGTTTGGTAACCTATCTATCTAAAAACCATTTAATTGTGTGTTTAATTGTTTGTTTAAATTTCCGCATTATTTAACTGTTTTCAAATTATTCGGTTCTGCTTGAACACCTGATACGGCGTATCCACCAGTTGGATACGACGCATCAAACTTTCTACCCAGATACAACATATTGGTTTTTGCAGTCTAAACAACGTATCATGTTCTTCCAAACAATACGGCGTATTCTGCAAATTCAATACGACGTACTGAACCTAAACAGATCAATACGACGTATTCAAATCAATTGAATACGGTGTGTCAATCACTGATTTATTGTCCACTGTTTCTGGTGATGCATGACAAGGAGTTCCACTACGGAACTATTTACACCTTTTGAAAACCTGGAAAGAGTATTTCACTCAAAAAAAGAGGCTTTTCGAGACACATGGTCTTGTCGAATCGAGTTCACCTGAATTTGATTTATTTTATGACATCGAAGAACGTTCAGAGGTAGAAGCTACATAAATTATGACGGAAACAATGGAGCAATACATGAGCAAGACCCGTGGGAATTATGGGTCAGGAGTTGCTAGGCCCAAAATAAATGACAAAACTCACTTTGAATTAAAAAGGCAATTTCTCAAAGAACTTTGCAAAAATACTTTCAGCGGTTCGGAAAAGAAGATGCAAACAAACACATTGAAAAGGTCCTTGAGATCGTTGACTTATTCCATATTCCCGAGGTGACTCGAGACCAAATAATGCTTCGAGCTTTCCCCATGTCCATAACTAGAGCCGCGAGTCGTTGGTTAAGAAATGAACCGTCAGGTTCGATTACAAATTAGGAAACCCTGAAATCGAAGTTTCTGAACAAGTATTGTCCACCTACTCGTACTGTAAAGAAAATGGAGGAAATTAACAACTTTCAGCAAGAACCTGACGAAAGCCTTTTCCGAGCCTGGGAAAGATTTAAAGAACTCTTGATGAAATGCCCCCAACACTATTTGACTGATATGCAGGAGGTAATCTTGTTTTACAACGGGCTCGATGTTCCAACTAGACAAATCCTTGATTCAAAAGGTGCCATACCCACTAAAACTGTTGCCGATGCAAAAGTAGCCATCCAAGAGATGGCCGAATACTCTCAGAAATGGCACAACAGAACATCCACAAAGACCAAAAGTACTAAAGCTTTTGATGGATTAGCTGCTATCTAAGCCCAACTCAACAGTCCCGGGATAGAAATTAAGAAAGTGAACGAGAAGGTATATGTTGCTCAGGTCGGATGCGAGCTATGCAAGGGACCACACTACACAAAGGACTATCCACTCAAAGAAGAAGGGAAAACTCTTGAAGAGGCTTACTACACACAATTTGGTGCACCTAATCAACCTGAAGGACAGTACAGAGTAGCACGGCCAGGATTTTGCCAACGCAACAACAGAAACTCTTCGTATCCTAATCGAAGACAAACTATGGAGGAATCACTAACCAAATTCATAGCTGAATCAGCAAAGAGACACGAAGAGAACTTAAACATAATCAAAAAAATTCATGCTTCTACCGATACAGCTATAAGAAATCAAGGATCATCGATTAAGATCATGAAGATTCAGATTGGTCATATGAGCAAAGTCTTACAAGAAAGAGGATTCGGAAGTCTGCCCAGCTCTACAAAAACGAACCCAATGGACCATGTTAAATTGATTTCAACTGCTAAATTTGATTCAACTAGGATACGCCGTATCAGATCAGGCCTATACGCCGTATCAGACTCACAGTACAGTAACATATTTTCTCAAATAGTTCCCTTTCCTAGGCGACTACATGGTTACTGCTGTGATGATTGGAAGGAGGCACATGAAGTAAAGATTCTGGAAACCTATGATCACACCTTGCCTCAGAAAGAAAAGGACCCATGGAGCTTTACTTTACCCTGTTTTATTCATAATGTTTGTTTTGATAAAGCCCTTGTTGACCTAGGAGCGAGTGTAAGTGTTATGCCATTCTCTACCTACACCAACCTTAGCCTAGGAGATTTAGCTCATACTAGGTTAACTGTTGAACTGGCTGACAGAACAATTAAACATCCAAGGGTGTTGCTGAAAACGTGCTAGTTAGAATTGGTAAATTTATCTTCCCCATAGACTTTATTATCTTGGACATACCCGAGGATGATGATGTCCCTTTGATCCTCGGATGACCATTCTTGTCTACCGCCTATGCCAAGATAGATGTTTTTAAAAGAAAAATTACTCTAAGGGTTAGGGAAGACAAAATTGTTTTCAAAAGTATTAAACTAGCTGCTAGCATAATTAGGAGGGTCTATATGTTGAAAGAAGGAACGAATCTTGATTCCAAAACTGAGCTTATAGGAGAGGCTATTAATGAATCATTCCACTCACACTATGGTAATTATATTGAATTAAATGATTTGGATGTGCCTCTAGAACCTAGGATGGATCAAGATAATAACTTTGAGACAACCCTTGATTTTGTCAATGAGCCTACTTATAAAATTTGTTACAAAATGGAATTTTCTTGTATGATTGGGTATAAACATGTTAATGCCGACCTCCTCCCTACCTTGTCCGTTAATATGATGACCAAACGCTTTTATAATTCTATAATTAAGGACAAAGGTGATCATGAAGGGAAGAAACTAGCGGGGACTTTGATTGGCATACCTATTTTCGTTGGGAATTTTTCTATTATTTCAAGTTTCTCAATCATTGACGATATGGATATAACATGTGGTGTTATGCTTGGCATGCCATTTTGCAAGAAGTTTGTGTCATGCCAAAAGATTATGGAGAAATTCGCTCACGGGGACGAGTGCGAGCGAATGGATGAAGAATGAAGCTGAGAAAGAAAAAGTCTAACTTAAAGACTAGCTGAAAGAAAAGTGCTTACCGGGAGACAACCCCGGCTATTTATTAATTGTTTGATGTTTGTAAAATTTTAATTGTTTGCTGAGTCTGTCTTCCTAGACATTCCATACGGCGTATCAAACCTCTATGGATATGCCGTATTGACCTGTCTGGAAGTTATCAGTCCTTTAATTTCTGCATTTAAATTCCTACAAACTTTAAAATATTTGTTTCTACAGGATGCAATACGACGTATCTTTGGGTTTGGGGTACGACGTATTGACTACCTGTACAGTATTGATGACATCAAATACGTTACTTTTATAGCATCATTTATCCCATGTAAATAACCCATTTTTTATAATTATTGCAAATAATTGTTACTTAATCGTTTGTATTTAAGAATTGCAGTAATTATGGAGTACTTTGTGAAGATTAGCAAAAAGGCATGAATTTTAGAGCTTAAACGAAGAAATATGAAGAATACTGTTCTAACATCCAATATGTCGTATCCATCAAGGAAGATACGACGTATCTGTGCCTGCACTTCACCAAAGACCACAAAGGATCAAGGATCAATATGCCGTATCCAGAGAAGTCTATACGTCGTATTCAAGTTATGGAAATAAAATATTCCAGAAGATATCGAACGTGGTCCCTACTGCAAAAAAACCTCAATACGCCGTATTGACCTCAGTCAGTATGCCGTATCGAACAAATTCCAGACCTTATAAATAAAAAACCTAAAAATGGGTTTTCAGTGTGCTAAATCATAATTTCGATACCTAAACCAAGTTAAATCATATTTTCGATGCTGGGATGGCTCTCCATATAGTGATTTATACATCTAGACCAACAGGATCACAAATAATAACCTATCTTTATCTTTAGATTGCGAGCTTAGTTGGACCGGCAGGTGACCCTTAGGATCAACGAGTACGTTTTCAATTAATTGGTAAATACTTGGTTAGTGGACTACTAGTGTATGAATTACCTTTAAACAGTAAGTGGGTAAAGTCTCTATGAGCTAGGGTTTAACAAGATCACCATTGCTTTAATCCCTAAGATAGATTATAATCAGCAAATAAGGATGCTTTATGCAGATACGTTTAATTGTGACAGAATTCTTCGTATCTAGGTCTTATTAATCATATTGCTAGTTGATTTTGTGGAAAGTCTTGTTATTCCTATGTCAAAGTGAAATTTTCTATCTCTGGTTAGGTCGGGAAATTTCACAATGCAATGAGAATGTAAAAGTATGTAGCTCGTGTATTTTGCTACTTTCAACTTAATGTTTTATGTTCAAGATGAAGTGTTTAAAGTAATTTATCGGATGAATTATGATGGTTGAAAGACAGTGAAAATACATCGAGTTTCATATTGTTATGTGAAAAAAATAAAAAATAAAAAAATAAAAAATTAGGAAATTAGGAAAATTTCAGCAAAAAAATGAGAAGGGGAAAGATAGATAGTCGATTCTTCAAACTTAAACTGATAAATTATTGGAGATCAATTATTCGTTATGTATGTGGTAAAAATCAACGATGTATAGCTTTGTAAAAAGTGGTCGATATCACCACTTGTCTTGTAAAAGTATGTATAAGTATGGGATGGTGACCGTTATGGGAACGCCAACATAGGTTGTGTTTGTCATTCTATGATCGAGAGGTTTGTATATATTTCTGAGTCTTTATTATGGAACGGTCGGGAAAGTTTCTAGCAACTATATACCTTATTTGTTCAGGCTTAATATATTTGTTTTGTGAATTTTATTTAACAACAATTTATTTCCTTTTCCTAACAACTAGCCTTAGGTTTTACTCGAACAAGGATGTGATCGAGTCATACATGTCTATTCTGTCGTTACGGCCATGTATGTGTGATTCAGCCACATTGTTGGTTTATTAATTTGGCTTGAATTGAATAGTTAGAAGATCATTACCCTATAATCATTCTTCATTCCTAAACCCTTGCATAAACTCGTAAATAGGATGTGATCGAATCATACATGGCTAGTCCATCGTTACGGGCCAGTTTGTATGATTCAGCTGCACTTGTTGGTTATGGTACTTTTGGTTTGAAATAGTGTTTAGAGTGATCTCAACCCATTATTAAGCCATTACCCAATTTCCCTTTTTGAACTTGTTACTCTTTAGTCTAAGTGAGTTATATCCTTTGCCATAGCATATGATAAAAACTAATCATGATATATATATAGTAGTTCAAATAAAGGCTTAAGTCCCGGCACATGAAGATTAGTATATGCTTTCGCATCAGCATCAAAGTTCCGCCCTTCAGTCAGGTTTATGTGTTAAGTATAAGCCTATGGTAGCTGTCTAGATTATGTCTGTGCAAATTTGAGTGTTTTCACAAAAATATATAAACCCTATCTGAGTGGCTGAGTGAATTTTTTTAATTCAAACACATTTCCCTGTGAGGTGCTATGTTCTATGTCAATTCCTGAAAAGTTATCCAAACTTGTAAACACTTGTAAAATCCAAATTTTCTCCACGTCACGATAAATGATCTTGTTTTCTCGCTTTTATTGCTTGAGGGCAAGCAACAGCTAAGTGTGGAGGGATTTGATAACACCCAAATTATACATGTTTTCGGTGGCGTTATTTGCATATATTCAATCATTTCTTGTGAACTTTCGATACTTAATAGCATGAATTGCTTGCAGGTTCACTTGAAGACATCCCGAAGATAAACACAACAAAGATCGAGTATTTATATGCTAAAGAACACAACATACAAGAAAGAAATAAAATTTAAGTTCTAAAAGTGCAAATGTGCACCACACTTACCAATTGTGCGCCGCACTTCTCCTCAAGTCAGAAGTAATTAAAGCTTAGTCAAATTCAGCATTAACTCCACAAGTACGCCGCACTTACAACTTTGTGCGCCGTACTTTTACCCCTAACTTAGCCTATAAATAGGGGAAGAATTTCACACATTTCAATCATCTCTCATCCCACTACTTCATCCTTCAATTAATCCTCTTATCTATTCTTCAACTTACACACACCACCTTCCACATTCACAAAGCATAAACACCACACCCTTTTTGAAGATTCAAGATCAAACAACCAAGAACGAAGAAGATCATCATACTAGTTTAGCGAAATAATGAAGTGTATTATTGAATCAAGCGATGTTATGAACCTCATAGTCATGAGAGGCTAAATCTCTCATGACTACTCAGTGACGTTATAATAATGAATAAGTGTTTGGTATGATCGTGATCTTTTTAATCTCAAGCTTATGTTGCAATCCTGTTATATTTTATCTTATTAGTTTTTGCTTATCAACTTAGATTATATAATCATACCGTAATAGTCGAAGAGACCCGTAGAATCTATGTGGTTTTAAAGATTTGTCTATGATCTTTATTATCTGTGCCGATAAATCTACTTTCGTAAATTGATAAACAAAATAAGTTTTAATATAATAAGTAACTAAACTATTTGAGTGACACATTTGGTCTAGCCTACTAAATATAAGTCTTGATTTAATTAAACTTTTGATTGTTTAACATTTCTCTTAGTGAATTTGCGCTTTTATCAAATTTTCTTGAGTTTCCTTAAGACTAGCGTTTTCTAACTTGAGTTCTTGACACGACTTACACGTAATATCAATTTCTTTGTTTCTCTCAAGTTTCTTAATTTTTTCATTTAACTCTAAAATTTATTTTTCTAAAAAATCTCTTTTTGTTTTCAAAATTTTATTCTTGTTAATGATTTTAAGCTAATTTCACACAAGTTGTCATATTTTATTTTCATACTATCGTTATCAAGAGAAGAAGCATTATCACTATAATAAGAAGAGTTAAGAGTTACCTCATTTGACGATTGATCCATGAGACAAGTTTCATCGTTAGTTTTGTCCTCGGCTTCATTTTCGCTATCGCTCCAAGAACATCCAATGAAAGCCTTTTGATCTTTGTTGCGAGGTGGTTTTGGATAATCGCCAATGAGATAATTTGGATCACTGCATCTAAAGCATTTCCGATCACTCTTTCTTTTCTTCTCATCCCTTTGTTGGAATGACTTCTTTTCTTCTCTTTGTTGCCTAACAAATTTACCCTTTTCTTCGTCATTACTTCCGGATGTCAAAGTTTCATCATCACTAGATTCTTTCTTAGCCTTCAAGGCAGAGGACTTAACTCTTTCCTTTTTGCCTCTATAGATTTCGGAATATTTTTCCATGACATCTTTATGTACTTTTAGATTGCCGATAATCTCATCTAGAGCCAGTGATGACAAATTTTTCGATTCTTCAATCGCCGTGACCTTTGCTCTCCATTTAGGATGTACAGCCCTAAGAAACTTCCTAACATAGTTATTGCTAGAGAAACCTTGATCAAGAGATTTAAGACTAGTAATAATAGTGTTAAATCAAGCAAAACCGCTATTAATAGATTCTTCTTCAAGGATAGTAAATTGTTCATATTGTTGAACAAGAAGATCAATTTTATTATTCTTTACTTGGCTATTACCTTGATGTGCGATTAACAATGATTGCCAAATATCTTTAGCCGTTTTACACATAAAAACTCTTTCATATTCCTTTTTAGGTAAAGCATTATAAAGAATCATTTTAGTTTTATTATTTTTAACAAGTTTCTTTTTAAGATCGTCAGATTGTTCTTCAAAGGGAACAACCTCTAGAGCTTGGGTAACTTTGTTTCGAGTAGCCGATGGAAAATCACCATTTATGAAAATATGCCAAAGATCTAAATCTTTTGTTTTCACATAAGTTTCGAATCTATTTTTCTAATATATAAAACAATCGCTTTATAATCCACCGGATAACCCAGATGAACAAAATAAATCCGAAAACCCTATCAACTTCGATAGCGATGATAAAGACGATGAACCTACACCACAACCAAATACTAAAACCCCGAAAAAAACACCGTTACCCAAACCATACAAACTAAAAATCCCATATCCCCAGCGCCTAAGAAAAGAAAAAATGAAAGCCCAATATGGAAAATTCCTCGACATGATTCGAGCCATTCGAATCAACGTACCTCTTGTCGATGTTTTATCTGGAATGCCTAATTATGGTAAATTTCTCAAAGAACTCATAAGCAACAAGCATAAAATTGAACAAATTTCTGCCGCTATCCTAAGCGATGAAAGTTCAGCGATGATCCAAAATAAAGTTCCACCAAAAGTTAATACTACTTATGTAATAGTTAAGTCTGCTTACGCAGAAGTTAGTTAGAGTTAAAGATATGTATGAGATATCTTAGGAAATGATATGCATTATCTTTATACGCATTTTGTAAAGCCCATTGGGGTTTCCTTAGTCTATAAAAGGAACCCTAGGCATGTTTAGTAGATATAGTTCTACACAAGATCATAGAGATTGAATAGTAATCATAGTTTGTAATCTGTAACCTAGGCAAATTCAAAGTTTAATATAAAAGTTCTTTTGTGGTATTCATTATTGTTCTTCTTAGCATTATTGATTAGATTCTGCATAATCAATAGTGTTCACTCAGTGTTTTGATATTATTACTTTAGAATTATCTAAAGGAGCAAACTCTTTGCAAGCTGAAGGTTTAGATCTATTCAGTAAATTGATCCAACATAATGGAACATCTAGAACAAGAATACCAAAATTTCTGATGGATTGGCAGCTATACAAGCACAACTTAATAATCTTGGAAGAGAAATCAAGCAGGTGAATGAAAAGGTTTATGCTGCTCAAGTAGGATGTGAACAATGTAAAGGCCCCCACTATACCAAGATTGCCCACTCAAAGAATAAGATAAAACCCTAGAAGAAGCTTACTACACTCAATTTGGTGCACCTTTCCAAGGAGGGGGATATAAAGCAGCAGCTTTGAGATTCTACCAAAGGAATAATGCAAACCCTTCGTACCAAGAACAAAGACAATCAATGGAAGAAACTATGAGCAAGTTTTTTAGGAATCCATTTTACGTGATGACATTACAGAATTACCATAGTTTACCATACCACCATACACAGTGACTAGAATAGCCAATATAGCATACTTGTGTAATGTATGGTGGTATAAATACCCTTCTATTTTTTTACATTTTCATCTTATTTTACATCTTTTGTTTCTCTCTCTAGAAATGGCTATCATGTAGTTTGAGTCTCCAAGACCACCGAATCATAGATTATTTATATCCTTCAATTGGTATCAGAGCCATGTTTCATTCTTAGGTCGATTTGATTTATTTATGGTCTGGTTGGTTTTATGTTGTTTATCAGTTTCAAAATATGTCACTTTGTCAAGGTTGTCCTTTGTCATTTGTTATAGATAGATCTGTTTAACATTTTCAAAAATGTCTTAAATATGTCACGGTCTGCTTATTTAAAAGCAAAAGCTTTAAACTTTCCTTGTCAAATCGTTGAGGGCTAAAACTGCTTATTTGGGAGCTTTTTGGGTCACAGCTTATGTTTGTAGGTATGCAGCTTTTTTATAAGCGTTTTTTTGTTGTTTTTGGTTTCGGCTTATTCTATGGGTTTTGGGGTTTTTACAGCTTATTTTGTTGCGTATTTCGTGACCATTTCATGTGCTTAAAAGTTGCTTATTTTCGAAGCTTATTTTTCTGGTAAAGAAAAATGGATATGGACAAGAATATTTTCAGATCCATTTTTTTAAAGTACAGGCAAATTATATCAGTTGTTGTGGGGAGAATTATACCAAAACTGGTGGGCGAATTATACAGTATACTTGGGCGAATTATACCCAAACTGTTAGGCTAATTATACCGCAACTGTTGGGCGAATTATACCGCAACTGTTGGGCAAGTTATACCAGTAGACTTGGGCAAATTATACCATAACGGTTGGGCGAATTATACCGC
This sequence comes from Tanacetum coccineum, assembly GCA_026074375.1. Lineage (NCBI taxonomy): Eukaryota > Viridiplantae > Streptophyta > Magnoliopsida > Asterales > Asteraceae > Tanacetum > Tanacetum coccineum. The sequence goes on from BQNB010044591.1 coordinate 27,971, forward strand.
AACAGTTGGGTGAATTATACCAGCATACTAGGCAATTTATACCACCATGCCCAAACGAATAATAAAACCCACAAACTAAATCGGTTCAACTCGGTATTCACCGAGTTGACCGGGTCAACTCACTGAGTCAGAAAAACTGGTAATTACGAAGTCAAAGGCCAAGAAAATACAAAAAAGAAGAAAGGTAGAATGAGAAGGACATACACAACATAACCCATAACCTCAACAAATCCTACACCCTCATCAAAAATAATATCAACAACAAATCCATAATCTCTAAACCTAAATCCTATCGTCATATATAATATCTCCTCCAAACAACCCCACTATGACTCAAATCTAAACAAATTACCTTGATCTCAGATCTGTTCAAACCTATGTACAAATCTTTTAAGATTAGAAGTGTTTGAAACATTATCCATCATTGAAAGTATTATTTGGTGTTTGAGATGCGGTTAGATAGGAGAAAATCACTAATGGTGGCGTGATGTTTGTGTTAAGTGTGAGTAGGGTTACCATCTTTTTAGGGTAGTGATTATTATACTGTGCTCTCACATATCGTTAAATGAAACTTAGGCCTTACACGTTTTACTTGATCTATCAATTTAAATGTGGACCGAACATATGGATAGGTTAGGTACTACCAAAATACTTGGACCGAGTATTGTTGGTGATGGACTTGGGTTACTAAATGAAACACATGGGCCGAGTTTATGTAATGGTATGATTGGGCTGCTCATTAGGATATTTGAATGGACCATAGTAGAACTAAATTTAGCTATAGATTTTGGCCGGAAAAAAATTTAAACCCGGTTTCTTTTAAGAAATAGGGTATACAGATTTTTTTCATGGTTAAATTTGGGTTTAAAAGTGACAAAGTGACAATTTTTAAAGAGACAAGACCAGGATCAATTTTTTTATAAAGAATCATAGAATTTAATTTGTAATGGCTAGATTTGGAATTAATTTTTCTAAGTATCTACGGAGTTGATCGGGTATCACTTATTTGAGATTGAAGTGGCATTTTACGAAGGCATGTACTTATTTTATCTTGAAGTCATGATTTAGTCATTCATAGTTGTTTGGATGCATGACTTTCAATGATAACTTGCTCGAGCTTAAGATTTTGGATGAAGACTTGGGTTATCTAGTTACCAGCAATTGAGGTGGATGGTTGAAGACCTAGATAACTGTCACTTAAAGGAGATACATTGTAGTTCTCAGTGTCACACGCAGAAGACATTATGGATAATCACAAAGGTTAATGAATGTCTCATACTTTGATTAGTAACTATTAAGTTTCCCTACACTATTCTTCCAACATTAATGCAAGCTTAAGTCATAAGAACAGGGAATTCTACTTCAGTTTCAAATTTGGTATATTAGGTTTACTCCATCAGTGGTAAACATTCGGTGGGCTATTGATCTTGTTTAATGTAGTTCTAGTCTTAACCAAAGGTTTATACAAATTGGTGTATAAATTGGTTAACTTGAACTAAATTTTCAAGTTTGGTATATCGGGTTTACTCTATCAGTGGTCACTTCAAATAGCTTACAAAACGGTTGGTAAAAAGATAGACAAAGAGAGTTTATGAGTAGAGATTTGATCAATAGTTGATTCTCATGGGATAGATTTGAGCCAATTTATTATTCACACAAGTATTCAAGTATAGGTGCGTATAAGTTTTTGTTGATTCCGAGGTATCGAAACCAGCAAGGGGGGAAGAGGATATACACCTGGGAGTCTCTGACTTTACTTTTTCTTGAAAGCTTGAAAAAGTCATCTTTCTTGAGATTCTTTTATGTTAGGCCATGCCGGGAAGACAAATGTCATAACCGCAGAGAAAATCATCGCTTTAATTTTTGGCTTTTGTGTGCATTTCTTCAACCACATAGGGGAAGAGATATATTGTAAAAGTTAGTATGCATTATTTGAATTTCCAAGGGGAAGAGTTGTGAGAAGAATTATTCAAGCGTGGGAAGATACGTTGCTAATCCAGTTAATGTCTCCCCGAACGGTTAATCACTTAGCTTATTCTTAAAGAAGCAATAATATTTGATGTGGTATCCTACTAATTCCGCTGTGTACTTAATAATTCTAAGCTTGTAAGAAAGCTTTAAAACTGCTCAAGAGTGGATTTCTAGTTTGGGGGGAAGCTTTGAAAGCTTCTAAATAAAGAATATGTGTCATGAATTAGGGGGAAGCTTATTCATTACTAGTTTAGAAGGAAGCTTTTAAAGCTTCTAAATGAAGAATATGTGGCATAAATTAGGGGGAAGCTGATTCAGAAGCTTCTCTTTAACCAAGAAGTGTATGGCTTACCTAGTTTATGTCTATTATAATATTTCTTCTACAAGGTACTACAAAGATGATTCATGTTAGAGTGCAGACTTGAAGTCAAAGACCACATAAGACATCATCAGCATTGGAAGCTTCATGGAAGTTCGTGTTCTTAATCAATATGTACTTGTTAGGAAAATATTGTAAGTAATTTCGTATTTCGTCCCATAGGAGAATATTGTTAGGAATCCATTTTACGTGACGACATTACAAAATTACCATAGTTTACCATACCACCATACACATGGTTAGCCAATATAGCATACTTGTGTAATGTATGGTGGTATAAATACCCCTCTATGGCTTCTATAAAGGGGTTGAGGATTTTGTATCTTTTACATTTTCATCTTATTTACATCTTTTGTTTCTTACTCTACTCTCTCTCTCTCTCTCTTTAGAAATGGATATCATGTAGTTTGAGTCTCCAAGACCACCGGATCATAGATTATTTATATCCTTCAAAGTTCATGGGTAAATCAGCAAAAAGACATGAGGAGAACTCCAACATGATTAAATAGATACGAGCCTCAATGGATGCTGCCATTAGAAACCAAGGAGCATCAATTAAAACTTTGGAGATTCAAATCGGACAAATGAGCAAGGTACTGCAGGAAAGAGGATTTAGAAGTTTACCTAGCTCTACTGAAGCAAACCCAAGAGACCATGTCATGTCGATCTCGACTACTGTTGAAGCTGATACAAAACTGATACGCCGTATGGGATTCTCACAATACTCCGTATCCACCCTACAGAATAGTAAACTGATGTACGAGACAAGACAAACGACAATTCCATTTCCATGTCATTTGAATGATTACTACTATGATGAAAAGAAAGGATCGTATGGACCGCAATTCTCAGAAGCTTACTCATATGGAGCTTCACATATCGATAATTCCATACCCCGAAAGGAGAAAGACCCAGGAAGTGTCACGCCTCTCTCGACCTACCTTAACTTAGGATTAAGCGAATTAGCTCACACTAAGTTAACAGTTGAATTAGCAGATATATAGGACTGTGAAATATTCAAAAGGAATTGCTAAAAACGTGCTAGTAGGTATTGGTAAGTTTGTTTTCTCTGTATACTTTATAATTCTTGATATGCCCGAGGATGTCAAACTGCCCTTGATCCTTGGAAGACCATTTTTGTCTACCACCCATGCTAAGATTGATGTTTTTAAATGAAAAATTACCTTAAGGGTAGGGGAAGAGAAAATTATTTTCAAAAGTGTTAAACCTGCTAGTAGTTTAATTAAGAGGGTCTACATGTTAAGCTTAAGAGAATGAATGAAACTTAATTTAGAAGCTAGGCTAATGGGAGAGACTTTGGTGTTAAATAGATCGTTAGACCCTTTATATGGACAATGTTAATGTACCATTAGAGCTTAGGAGAGATCAAGTTGATGATTTAATGCCCACCGTTGAGGAAGGTGAGGTAATTGAGGAAGTTAAAACTAGGAATGATGCTAGAATGGTTAGCAAAATTTTTGGATATCCTAGTAATTATGACCAAAGTGAGAAGATCCGTATTGATTATGCCCATAACTTAAAGTTTTCATGCATGATAGGTTTTGAGTTTATACACGCCAATTTCTTACCTAGTCTATCTATCAATGTCATGTCTAAAAAGTTCTATAACTCAATAATGAAAGACAAAATCAAATTTAGAGGAAGGAACGAGTTAGGAGATTGTGCTAATGTACCAATCTTTATTTGGAACTTTTTTGTTGTTACTAATTTTGCAGTTGTGGAAATATGAATCCTTGCGTTGATGAAGGAATGGGAGAAGTGGTAGTTGGAAAACGTTTTTGCGAGGTTTAATGTATGGAAACTAAAAGGTTTGATGGAATCATTACTATCCACGAAGAAGATGAAAGTGTAACTTACCAAATGGTGCGGTCACATCTAAATTTTAGACGCCACACTAATGTAAAATGCAACAAAATCCTGCCATTACTGAAGGTAAGTGATGAAGATAAGATGAATGGGATCTCGCACTCATACCGAAAGCTAAAGAGGTTCTACAAAGGAGTTTTGAAACTAGGACCCAACTTTATTCAAGATCTAACAATAGAATAATGGCTCACACGCGGGCACGTTAGCGTGTATAAGATGGAATGGTGAAGAAAGATGAAGAAAAGGTCTAACTTAAAAACTAGCTGAAACAAAAGTGCTTCCCGGGAGACAACCCGAATTGTTATTTATTTTTATCGAGTCTGTCTTCCCAGACATCAATACAGCATATCCGCTCCATACCATATGGCGTATTGAATGTCTAGACGTTATCAGTCCTTTATTTTTATGCACTTTAAAACATTATTGTCAGTTCTGTCCATACGGCGTATTCATACACATGATACGGCGCATTCAGCAGACTGGCCCGTATTTAAATACTTTTTACATGTCTCTATATGACGTATTCCAGTTTTTGGATACTGTGTATTGGTCTCCTATACAGTTTAGTTTTGTTTAAATTAACCATAGATACCGAGATAGGAATGCAGGGTTTTTCCTAAATTTTGCCAGGACCTCGCTGCAAAGAAATTGACAATATTGGTAAAGTATCTACAATCTGGAATTCTTGCTCAATAAATCTACATAGAGAATCTACCAAGAAAAATATCAGGGGAGTTTCTCATTCTAATTCTTTTAATTCCCATTTTTAATATTTTATCTATACAACGAGGACGTTGTATAATTCAAGTGGGGGGATGGGAATTAGAATGTAAACTTGTCCTATTTTTCACATTAAAATGCTTAAATTATGCTCAAATTAAAAATAATTCAAAGCATACTTTTGTGAAATTACTTGTTACATAACCCGCACACAACAACCCTTATTAGATATTGTGAGGATTTAGCCTTATCCGTTTCCAAATGTATACCCAAATTCCACAAAAATATGAGTGTGCCGGTGATGTTGTAGACTTTAGAACTTGGCTTGGTATATCTATTCGAGATCACAGTGATGAGTACTATGGATTTAGATGGAGTAACTTGTTTAAATTGGTAAATTTTTAAGATTACACCCAAAAAGCCTATACATGTTATTTTATTAACTAACTACACTGGTTAGTTAAATCTCGTATAAACCCTTTGTTTACTCTTATTATAAGAGTAAGATCCCATAGAAAAACCTGTAGAGCCAATCCTTTAGGAATAACACCAACTATTTGTTTTGTTACACCTTTACACCTTAGCCTACCCTGTTAGTTTAAGTCCATTTACAGTTGCTAGTTACTTAAAGTGTAAAGTATGTATTTCCCGAGTCTTGTGTCATTTTCTATCTTTGGTACGGTTGGAAAGAAATTTTCTGTGACATTTCAGATTTAAGGTCACTATTAATCCCGAGCTTTAATTTATTTTCTAAATTTTAAGAATTTACTTTTTATTACTTTTAGTCGGTTTTATTAAAATCGTCAATTTTAAATATTCGCGAGCCATGCTTAGAATTATTATTCGTCTTGAACTCTACGTAATTTAAATTTTCAAAAAAAATTACCCGTACGATGTAAAACTATTTTTATTTTATTCGTTTTCGCTTCGTGGTTCCGCCTAAACCCTTGAAATATTTTACGTTTATACCCGTTGGACCCAAAAGTACCCACTTATTCAAAACTTTTTACAAAAAAAATTAACCACAAATCCCTTCCTTCAAAGCCATGAATTCGAACCAAACCACAAAGATATAAGACTTGTGGTGCAACATCTTAGACAAATGTTTAAGCTAACATGCATGTAAGGACATGTGTCCTTCACTCTAGCATGAACTTGCATCCCATGACTCCATGATCCTTTCCATTTCTTGTAAAAAAAGATATATCACTCTCTCCCTTTCCTTTTGATGCCATGAGCCACACCACCACATTCATCATTTTCCATTAAAATTTGCCAAATGATATTACTCATAAATTAAAGGCCTTCAAGTCTAGTTGTTGTATTCTCTTCAATAAATCAAGAAACCCTTTATTTAGTGGGTTTAGGGGCTGAAGTGGTGGGTTAAAGAGAGTAGGAGTTGTATGAAGTTATGGTGTTGATATAATTGGAATTAGTGGTTTTGAATTTTAATTTTGTTGGTTTAGTTTTGGTTGATTGGTTGAAAGTCTTGCAAAAGTTGATCAAGGGTTTAAAGGGTTATTATTTTTGGTAAAAATGAGGTGTGAAGGCTGAGATATTTCTTGGGTTTGAGTTCTTATATTGGTATTGTTGGGTCAAAAACTTGGTGAAATAAGGTGTAGAGGTGGTGTGGATTATTGGTGTCACTCTTGTTGTTTTTGTAAGCCTTTCTTTTGATTTCCTTTAATTTCTTTTATAAGAGTATTTTGATTTGGTTACTTATCGTAAAATATGTATATTAATGTGATTAGGATGTGTTACAATATGGTATGGCATCGCATGCACTTTTGGTGAGGTTAATCTAATGAGAATGTGTGTTGGTAAAGAGGATTTAGGGACTGTTTTAGGTTAGTAGCTTGTTGAGCATAATACGAATTATTTTTGGCTTGTGGTCTTCTGGTAAATTGGATAGATAGATAGATTGATATATGTCTAAGCTACATGTGGCTAATTGTATAGAACCATATCTCCTTCGGATGAGCGAGATATGGCCGTTTTACGAAAACTAGTCAAGTCTGGACCATTGTTTGGAAAACGAGTTTAACTCCAGGTTTTTGCATTAAAGTATGGGAATAAAATATTGAGCTCAGAAGTAGACACATAGGCCTAATATCTCCAAGTAGTATCACTTAAATTGCTATCATATATTAGGATTTATGGTCATTTACGTAACGGGTTACAAACTAGAAATAATCTGATTTGGATGGTCAAGGGTAAAATAGTCTTTTACTATGGTTCTGAAACTTTTTATAGGATGAGGCTTATATTTTGAAAACTAGACTCAAAGGACTTTCCAGGAGTGAAAGCCTCATACTTAGATCATTTACGGGCTAAGACTTATGGGTCCATGAAGTCGAGTTAAATTCAGAATCTGAAATTTTTACGTCTTGTCTTGAAATCTAAAACATATAGGGGGAATTTCATATATACCCAATGAAATTTTATAAATTACATATTTTCACAAAGCACAAGTTTTCAATGCATAATTTACAATGAAATTAAAGCATGTTTGGGGACATATGTAAATATTAAAGTTTTTTTTGGGATACATGTAAATGCCCCTAACATATAAATAAACATTGGTTAAACGTGAGTTAAGAGATGAAAGATATTTTATTACCTATAAGGTCAGAATAGAAACCATATTTGGAGTAAAAATGATTTAGGGAAAACATAATGCAATGCCATGCATATCTTGGAAACATACCTTGTGCACATTTAGTTATTTTTATGTATTGGTTTTATTTCTATATTATGCTAAGTCGTGTCACGTCTTCTAGGTGGTGCTTAGAGGTATTTCTCGCTCGTCCGAAGACTCGTCTTACTTCTGATCTATTTTCTCTTTCGGTGAGTTTATAGCCTCGCATTTAAATCTTTTTATGTTTTAAAAAAAACCCACGAGGGAGATACATGCTTGTTTTAGAAAATCGAACATAGATGATTTTATTATGTGAACGTTGCTATGAGTGTTATGTTGTGGCCCTTCCTTTGAACCGTCAATTACCGCTAACCGGTGAACGTTGATGCAATAATAATAGATCTATTTTGGCCTAACGACGTGTTTGGCGTGTGTTCCTCGCGAGGGCATATAGAGACATATTGTATTTAGTATTGGGAGTGTGTAACATTATCACTTCGAGTTGGGCACATGGTTAAGGTTTGGTTCGTGGCTCTAGCATCGTTATGATTGTTCTATGAACTAAATGTTTTGTTATGCTTATGTTCAAATGATTGTTTATAAACTCTATGGATTCACTCAACATTTTTGTTAACGTTTTAGCATGTTTATATCAATTATATGCTTGCTAGCTTGGATGGGATGGAGCGTAGATATCGAAGGACGTGGATTTGGTGAACTTTGTACATACAATAAAATGTTTTCAAAGAAACTTAGTCATATTGTGACTTATTTGGAAATAAGTTTTCTAAATGTTATTGGGACCTTGTAACTCTGATCTTTTAATAAAAATTGAATGTAAACTTTATTAGTAAACATTTCTTTTAAAGTCGTTTACCATGACTCGTGAGCTTCGTATTATGAAATAGCACCCCCAATGTTGTATTCCGCTGGTTTATAAATTTGAGGGTGTTATAGATTGGTACCAGAGCACGAGTCATAGCGAACTAGGTCATTTTTCAAAACCTGGACTATGACTGTTTTCGAAAAAATTTCACGAGTCGTTTATCGATGTCCGATATCCGCGCGCGTAATCCTTCCTGATCCTTTATGTGCTTTGTGCTAGGCCTTTGATTGTATACTATATACCAAATGCGTGGTATAAATAGTAATTATATATATATATATATATATATATATATATATATATATATATATATATACGATATCCGTTCTACGACGAACCGCTATATATATGCCTTTCGATCATCGCTACACGCGTACATTCGAGTTGTACTACTGATATTATGTAATGGTGTCGCCATTATGATATGATATGATTAATTTCGTATATGTGTAATATATATATATATATATATACATTATGATATTATATAGATTTGAGGCTTAGTTAGATTTTTGTGGTTGTGTTTTGGTTTGGTCATTGTTGTTTGAGCCGCGACTAAGGAACCAAAGGGCTAAGGAACAAGAAGGAAATTTTGTTGATCATTTTCTTGGCATTTACTAGTATTTATGAGCCTTCTAAAACCTTCCTTGATTGTTATTTTCATATGATTATGCATGCATTTTAATTTTATACTTTGGAATCCATGTGTGATTATGTTTAGTGTATATGTATAATTGTGGAAGAATTATTGGTTTGAGGCGTTAGTGGACGAAGATAGGTTAGTTAGAAGTAGTTATGAAGTTGTTGTGTTGAGAAAATGGCGCTTGGGTGAATTTTGGAATGGGTCGTTTAGTACAGAATTTACATCGCCTCTTTTGAGTGCGTAAAAATGATGAAGTTAAATTTTGACTTAAGAAAGTGGAAGAGCTTGTTTTGATGGTCGTTTCCATATATGGATCGTTCCGTAACTCCCAAAAACGAAGTTTTTACGGTCAAACGAAATCTAGAAAAAGTTTTATAAAAATCAACTTTTAGTAAAAATTAGTTGCTGTCAGATTTTAAAAGGGGTATTTTCGGCACTTTCGGGTCCGTTTCCGCCTTTGGCCGAAACATGAAAGTTGTTCGGAAGGCTGTTTTACTTTTTGTGTGGAAATCCGAGTCTAAAAATGAGTAATAACGGACCTAGAAGCTAGAGCAAAATCTGCGTTTTTCGTATTATTAAGACTGCACCAGACCTGAACTAAGGGCATTTTCGTCCATTTATGTCGAGTTTCGGGTCTCGGCTAAAACTAAAAAGTTGTCTGAAACGTCGTTTTACAGCAAAATGCTTTAGAGTCCGAGTCGTGAAAATGTATTTTTGTGGGTCGTTTTGGACGGATCAGAATTGAGAAATGTATAATAAAAGTCAACTTATGAAAAATGTGTATAGTTGCTGATTTTTGTCAAAATATGGTTGTTTGAGCGTTTTAGAGTCCAATTGAGCTCATAAAATGTTAACGAACAATAGTAGATGATATATATATTACTGGGTGTGTTTCGGTCGCATTTAAAAATAGCAAGTCTATTTTTGGAAACTTTATATATAAACATAACAAGGAAAATAATGATAAGTATGCGAACCATTGGTGCATCGAGGTTAACGGGAAGCTTAACATTTTATTAAACGATATTAATGCCTAAGAATATCCAAACTTTCCATAAATAGAAACTTTCCTAAAATAGTAACTTTTTAAAAATAGAAACTTTTTGAAAAAGTGACGTAAAATTTATGACGAAGAAATGCTATCAATGAGAGTGTCTTATTAAGTAAAACATAGGGCGCACATATGGATTCTATAGCATATACTTATAGCATTTTCAATAAATAAAAGTTAGTTAAATTGAATTTACAAGATGGGTTGTCAAAACAGTGAATCTGTCCCAGAATTTCGATTGCAAGAATGTGGTGAGTTGACATCAAAACTTAATATTTTTCAATGAAATTTCAACTGCAGCAAGTTCATAATGTGTATGAATATTTTTCTAGAATTTACTGTAGGGTCTAAGTGGTCCTTCTCATGCCAAACTTTGGCAAGGCCAACTAGACACCGTTTGGAACATGTATGCATTGATAAATTTTGTAAATGGTTAGACACATTAAGAGATTTTTTAGAAAAAACTAGAAACTTGTCAATACATAAATAATCTAAAAATGAAGATGGCGACCGTTGTGGATATTTGGTATTTGTTTAGGCGTCACCAAGTAACTATTAAAACTAGTGAAATTTCTGAAAATGTAAGTTGTAAGATTATAAGTGGTGTCCCTGTTCATGGATTCTTCGACATAAGATTTCTTACATGTCGGCATATGAAATATTATATATTGGTTGTAAAAAAATAAAAAAAAAAAAAAAAAAAAAAAAAAAAAAAAAAAAATTTTATGCATTTTCTTTGAAATAGTAGTCCCCAAATACGCGACACCATGTTGGTCGTGATCGAGCACGTTGGATAGATGCCTCACTGCTTTAGAGAGGATGTCTTCACTTCTACCGCGACCTCAGTAGTCTTGTCGTTTGTTCACTTATGATCTTGTCCGTTGTATAGGACCATTTTTGTATAGATCACTAAACTGCTAGTGCCAGTTAGTAAAGTTATGCTGCCGGGTGTATTTTGTCCTCTACATAAACACCGCAGCCTTTTTCTTTTCTTGTTATTGGAAACCATGTTTGGTGGAATGTACTTTTAACGCGAAACAATGAAGATAATCTTCTGGATATTAGATGTATGATTGGGGAGCGTATGTACTGCCCCTGGCTTCATTACGAAGATTATGATCGTTATTACTTCAGCACTTGTCATGATGCTCGTTGTTCATTTCATGATATATATGTAGAGGTTGTTGTTACCTCGAGACACTTGTCGTATCCTAGGAGTGTCTTGACTCCTAGTATGGACAATATCAGTTAGCAGATATATCGCCCGTTTGCTTCATTCGATTGCATTGATTCCTGACTTACTACTTCTTGTACTTGCTATGATCCTTGATCCCAAACCACATTAATATCTTTTTATGAACAATTTATTCCAAAAATATACAATAATTTATGAAATGTTTTATCAAATTAAATGCCAATTGCGTCGATTTTCACAAGAAGACAAAGTAAAAATGTGTTTTCCAAAAATAATGAACAATAGTTGACGTGTTTCTCAAAATGGAGGTAAAAATAATTTCTCATTTCTATGTCAAATGAATTACTTATTTTCAAGGATAGGTTAAAAAAAACTTTCATCATCATATATGGTGTGTAATAAACGAAAAGTTTTATTTTTGACGAGGGTTGACGTATCGTCGCTTGGTCCTCAATTATGCATAGCCTAGCTAACTATGCATAATTCAGGAAGAGACACGCTAAGTCGGATGTGTCGTCACTTGGTCCTCAATTATGCATAGCCTAGCTAACTACGCATAATTTAGGAAGAGCCACGCTATGTCGGATTAATCGTCGCCTTTAAACTAGTGGTTTTGGATAAATGTTTTAGTGAGAACACTTCTAAATGGTGGATCCTTATGCAAGTAATCCTATTCGATTCGATTTCGTAAGAACAAGTCTGAATTTTCTTGTGTTCCTTGAAATCTTTTCTTTCGGTTGGTGTTGACTTAGAAAGTCACCTTGATCGAATAATTCCGGAAAGTATTTCCCTGTGTTACTTGTAACGTGTGGAATCCCATCTAAATCACAATGTTGGTGATGAATACCAAGAAACCTAATACCGACACTGAGAAGGAATCTTAACGAGATCAAAAGACTACCAAAGTGGATGAAAGCCGAGTTCGAGTAACTCCGAGGCTAATGAAAAAGACTTCTCCCACCTTAAATGTATCTTACATCATCTTTCTTTCGTTTTTCCGATATGTCAAACAACGTCCGTAGAGGAAAGTTTCTTCTACGTCAAACTGTGAATCATTCCTGTTGAATAAAACCGTAATCATGAAGAAAATTTCTACCCCCGAAATGTATATGTTCGGTCATCTGACATTGGAGATGAATCCTACACAAGCTCGAGTTGTGAATTCGAGGTGTTTGATTTGTTCCTATTCTGCCTTGTAGCTCGGATACCAACATAGAGTCAAACAAGGATGGCTTAAAGGGAGAGCCTTCGGCGCGAGAGCCAAGCACAACGGTCAGATCCTACTAAATCATAGTGATGTCGTCCGTCATCATTTTCCATAGGGAATAAAACAGTACTCGATGGACAGTTGGAGTTTGCCGACTTCGTGGAGGTAGATAAAAGACAATCCCGTTTGCTGTCTCCATTTATTAAGTTGAGGAATCCTTGTGCTTGACTCGATCCCCTTTGATCGTCGATAATCAACGGCGGATAGCCGTAGTTGGAAATTATGTGCAAAATATTTGCTTGCTATATGTTTGTGTGTTATGTGATTTCTAGTCGAGTGGTCGTACATATGTGCGAGCTCGAGGCATCATTATTATATGACGTCGGATCGGCTGGGTACGCCTACCCATATTATGGTGCTCGCAAAATAAGCAAGACGATTTAAGGATACACGGAGCAGTCACGTTTGGTGTGCGAGCTCGAAGTGGTCCCCGCGGGTGTTGGGGCACCGTGAAGAATGCACAGAGTTTGATAATATAAGCAAACTTGACCATTTGATAGGGTATGGATCCATGGCTATAAGGCCCGTGAGCACCCTGTAATGTTAATATTCTTTTTGGGTATGTATCCATGGCTATAAGGCCCGTGATCACTTTGTAATGTTAAAAATCACTTTTTGGGTATGTATCCATGTGTGAGCACCCTATAATGATAAAAATCTTTTTGGATATGCATCCATGGCTATTAGGCTCGTGAACATCCTGTAACTTTAAAAACTTTTCTTTGGCTGGACATAGCCAGAAATTAAGTCAAAAATTTGTTGTTAATCATGACTTGACTATTTAGCAAGCATGGAATTATGTGATTATGTGTGCTTATTAATAAGTGCTTGTTTCGATTAAAGCTATAATGCTTTCGATGGAGATATGTATACTCCGAATGATTTCCGCAACCGATTATGTTCTCTTTTGATGAGACCGGCTTGACGATGTGCATTTTGTGTTGATCGATAAGATCACCATTCGATATCGAATTGGTCGTCGCTTTGAAATTTCAAGTGCGTCCGAAGTCAGTAAATTTTTGGACGAAAAAGTCGAATAGAGCACCGGGTCGTGCTCCCTTAAGGTGGGGTGAATGTAACCTCCCGAGATTTTGATGTTTAAGATGATCGCGATTTCGTCGTCAATATTATTATTTTATAATTTTATTATTGAGTATGATCGAACATTGACATTTAAAATTTCATTTTATTAATCTGGATAAAGATATTCGTATTTTATTGTGAATGATTTGGAGAAATTCTTATTTTTGGTCGAACCGAGACCGCGTGTACGTTAAGCATATTGGGCATCTTAAAAATTATGGTGATTTGGCTTGATAATTTAGCAAGCTTGGATATTGTCACTTAACTTGCTAAAGGAAGCAAACGTGGTTGTTTAACCTGCTGATAAGCAAGCGTGGTTAGTATGATATTGCTTGGCTATTAAGCAAGCATGGTATGTGTTGTTAAGGCTAAATAATAAGTAAGCTTGGATTAATGAAATGATAATTATTCGTATAGGTTCGTGGTTATGCTATAGCCACTTTGGTGGAGACGTCCACTCCGAGTAATGGAAAGCGAAATGGAGACTTCAGGATATATATTTTCCGCGACTTCGACCGAAAATTTCTTTGGTAAGAATTACCGAAGGGACGCCATATTGAGACTATTGTCTTTGAAGTACCTAGGTACGCGTGGAGTTATGTAATCGACGCAAGGGAATGCATGAATCTGTCTAAGGAATGAGCAAGAGGAATCGAGCACCGGGATTGTGCTCCCTTAAGGGGAGGAGGATGTGACATTTCAGATTTAAGGTCACTATTAATCTCGAACTTTAATTTATTTTCTAAATTTTAAGAATTTACTTTTTATTACTTTTAGTCGGTTTTATTAAAATCGTCAATTTTAAATATTCACGAGCCATGCTTAGAATTATTATTCGTCTTGAACTCTACGTAATTTAAATTTTCAAAAAAAATTACCCGTACGATGTAAAACTATTTTTATTTTATTCGTTTTCGCTTTGTGGTTTTGCCTAAACCCTTGCAATATTTTACGTTTATACCCGTTGGCCCCAAAAGTACCCACTTATTCAAAACTTTTTAAAAAAAATTTTTAACCACAAATCCCTTCCATTCTTAACTATTAAAGACGAACCAAACCACCAAAGAGATAAGACTGTGGTGCATCATCATTGACAAAATGTTTTTGTGTGTAATACGGCTAAATGTCAGACATGCACAGGATATGTAAGGACATGTGATCTTTCTACGATCTTAGCTCTTTGAATTGCATGCCTAGCCCCTGAATCACGATCCTTTCCATTTTGAAAAAAAGAGTTATCATCTCTCCCTTTCCTTTTGATGCATGAAGCCACAACCCACATTCATCATTTTCCAATCAAAATTGCCAAAGTGATATTACTTCATAATTAAAGGTCTTCAAGTCTTGTGTTGTATTCTCTTCAAATAAATTCATAGAAAACCCTTTATTTGGTGGGTTTAGGGGCTGAAAGTGTGGATTAAAGAGAAGGGGGGGGAAAAAAAGTTTACAACAAGGGGGGGGGGGGGGTTGTTTTTTGTATGAGTTATGGTGTTGTTATACTTGGAATTAGTGGTTTTGAGTTTTGATTTTGTTGGTTTAGTTTTGGTTGATTGGTTGAAAGTCTTGCAAAAGTTGATCAAGGGTTTAAAGGGTTATTATTTTGGGTAAAAATGAGTTGTGAAGGCTGAGATATTGCTTGGGTTTGATTTTTTATATTGGTATTGTTAGGTCAAAAACTTGGTGAAATAAGGTGTAGAGGTGGTGTGGATTATTGGTGTCACTCTTGTTGTTTTTGTAAGCCTTTCTTTTGATTTTCTTTAATTTCTTTTATAAGAGTATTTTGATTTGGTTACTTACCGTAAAATATGTAAATTGATGTGATTAGGATGTGTTACAATATGGTATGGCATTGCATGCACTTTTGGTGAGGTTAATCTAATGAGAATGTGTGTTGGTAAAGAGGATTTAGGGACTGTTTTAGGTCAGTAGCTTGTTGAGCATAATACGAATTATTTTTGGCTTGTGGTCTTCTGGGAAATTGGACAGATAGATATATATATATATATATATATATATATATATATATATATATATATTCTTATATTATATATATATATATTGTCTAAGCTACTATGTGGCTAATTGGATAGACGCATATCTCATCGGATGAGCGAGATTAGGCCTGTTGTACGAAAATAGTCAAGTCTGGACCATTGTTTGGAAAACGAGTTTAACGCTTGGTTTTTGCATTAAAGTATGGGAATAAAATGTTGAGCTCAGTAGTAGACACATAGGCCTAACATCTCCAAGTGGTCCCACTTAAATTGCTATCATAGATTAGGATTGATGGTCATTTTCGTAAGGGGTTACAAAACTGGAAATAATCTAATTTGGATGGTCAAGGGTAAAATAGTCTTTTACTATGGTTCTGAAACTTTTTAGAGGATGAGCCTTACATTTTGAAAACTAGACTCAAAGGGATTTCCAGGAGTGAAAGCCTCATACTTAGATCATTTACGGGCTAAGAGTTATGGGTCCATGAAGTCGGGTTAAATTCAGAATCTGAAATTTTTACGTCTTGTCTTGAAATCTAAAACATATAGGGGGAATTTCATATATACCCAATGAAACTTTATAAATTACATATTTCTCCAAAACACAAGTTTTCAATGCATAATGTACAATGAAATTGAAGCATGTTTGAGGAAATATGTAAATATTAAAGTTTTTTTGGGTATACATGTAAATGCCCCTAACATATAAATACACATTGGTTAAATGTGAGTTAAGAGATGAAACTTAGTAGATATTTTATTACCTATAAGGTCAGAATAGAAATCATATTTGGAGTAAAAATGATTTGGGGAAAACATAATGCAATGCCATGCATATCTTGGAAACATACCTTGTGCACATTTGGTTATTTTTACGTATTGGTTTTATTTCTATATTATGCTAAGTCGTGTCACGTCTTCCAGGTGGTGCTTAGAAGTATTTCTCGCTCATCCGAAGACTCGTCTTACTTCTAATATATTTTCTCTTTCGGTGAGTTCATAGCCTCGCATTTAAATCTTTTTATGTTTTAAAAAAACCCCACGAGGGAGATACATGCTTGTTTTAGAAAATCGAACATAGGTGATTTTATTATGTGAACGTTGCTATGAGT